>CANUEX010038884.1:0-21175 GCA_948099535.1 Jatropha multifida
CTCTAGTATTCTCATAAAAAAACTCTAAATATTCACCAAATAATTTTATTTTAATTATTATTTAACTCTACCAATTTATTAAATTAACTTCATAAAAATAATTCCTCAATTTTTCCTTAATATACTACACTAGAAAACACTATTCATTAAATACTAAAATTCTCTAAAAATATTCATGAAATATTTTCTACCCATCTAAATCATGCAAACATGCTCCAAAAATATTAAATAAAATAATAGACATGCATAGTAATTTTTTCGGACCGAAATAATGCGAAGTCCCGATGATCCACTGAGATTCAGCCTTTTGTCGCTCCGACTCGTCCCTCCCCCTCTGAACCCCAAACAATTAACTTCCCCATCGGTGAAAGGGAGGTTCGGCTACCCCCAGACGTGCCCGAGTGACCGAGGGCGAGGACATGTAAAGCATAAAAAATGACTAAGGCCGGGGACATGTAATGCATACAAAAAAAATGACTAAGGCTGAGGACATGTAATGCATGCATAAAAAATGACCAAGGCCAAGGGACGCTGCCCATGTATCGAAAAATGTCATGATTCCATCGAAATGACTAAGGCAGGTAATGTGTAAAAAATGACTAAGGCCGAGTCACATTGCCCATTTATCAAAAAACGTCACAATTCAATAAAAAATGACAAAGGCACGAGGTCGGGGGATATTCGATGGTCCCACTGTAGTTTTGGCCTATCGGTCCCCACAGGTGAGTCGCGTGGTGTGCCCAATATTGGCCCTCCACACACAAAAAGAGGTTTATTGTTGCCCCGCGCTTGCCTAGCACGGGCCAAATATAGGTTTACTGCTAGGCTGAGAAGCGTACAGGCAGGCGTGCCACAGGCTAAATGGAGGTTCATCGCAGGGCTTGCCAGTGCACAGGTAGGAGGTAGGGCTAGGCAGCGTGCAGGCTGCTGGGCACCACAGGCCCAGCAGAGGTTTAGTGCTGCGCTGGGCATAGGCAGCCCACAGGCATCCTGCACGCTGAGCGGTGGTTTACCGCTGTGCTGGGGGTAGGCAGCTCGCATGCATGCCGCACATATAGTGGAGGTTTACCGTTGCACTGGGCACATACGCACCACATGCCCAGTGTGTCTGGCCAGGGCACCACAAATAGAGGTTTACCCTTGGGCAGTGGGGGTCTCCCACGCGGCAAATAGAGGTTTATCCCTAGCCAGCCCTCCCATGCCCATTATGGTAGTATCCTTCAATATCTCCACCCTCGGGGCTTTTCAAGCTTGACCAGCACTTCGGCTAGGGTTCCCCCAACCTATGGAAGGCACCCATATCGATCCCAACCCCTAATTCACCAGAGCCTCCGGGCCATTCGGTTTGCCAAGACCATCCAAGCTAACTTGTGCTAGCCCCCGAACACATTGGGCTCCCGATGACTGATCTTTTGCTCTCAAATTTGCACCATTGATAGATGTTACCCATACATGAAGGGGACTAGTGCTGAAAAAGCAAATCGATTCCAAAAATAATCTCGGACCCCGTCTCGATCTCGGCCCAAGGGATGGCCTTTCCTCATGCTCTCACATAAATAGTCGACCGATAACCACCCCAATAATTCCATAATGATATTTAAGTGTCCCCCACAAAAAACCATGGCCATCGAATGACATTTTCATTTTTTACGGATTTTTCGCCCCTCTAGGGGCATTTTTGTCAAAAAAACCCCCAGTTTCCTACAAAGCCTCAACTGAAGACCATCCCAATAATTCCATAATTATATTCTGGGGTCACTCACAAAAAATCATGGTATCGGATGAGATTTCCATTTTTTATGAAGTTTTAACCCCCTTTAGGGGCATTTTCGTTAAAATTTTTATTTAACTACCCTTCGCACTGAATCTCGGGACCAAGGGCACCCTATTCAATTCTTTACCCTTTTTTATGGTGGCTCCCAAAATTTCATGGCAAAAGATGCTCAGAATAAAATTTTTTGGAGGAGTGATGGCTGGGATATAGCAATGTTTCTTTATGTTGCACCCAGGTTTGCTTTATTTTCTATATATATGGGGCAGGTGGATGGTGTGCCTAGGTGTTCCATGCACCCAACCCATATCCTCCATTGCTCACCCGTGCCCTTGACGGTATGTGCTAGGCAGAACTTGGTGTGGCGCCGATTCTCGGTCTCGGCTGATTGAGTCGTCGTTAGCCGGGTTTTGGCTAGCTCAGTCAATGTCAAGGGCATGCGTGAGTAGTGGGAGGCATGCTAGGCTTGCCATCCCCTCCCCCTTCCCCCCCTCCTTGCCCATTGCTTGCCCGAGCTATCAATGGTGCGTGTTAGGCCTAACTTCGATTGGCACCGATTCTCGGGCTCAGTCGATTGAGTCATCATTGCATCGAATTTGGCCTGGCTCAGTCAACGTTAATAGCTCGGGTGAGCAATGGGCATGGATTTGTACTATCGATGGTGCGTATTGGGCTTGGCTTGGCATGGCAATGATTCTCGGTCTTGGCCAATCGAGTTGTTGTTGCATTGGGCTTGGCCTGGCTAGTCAAACTCGATAGCACTGGTGAGCAATGGGCATGACACTCGATGGACCCTTCTATGCCCATTGCTGACCCGCGCTATCGACGGTGCGTGTTGGGCTTGGCTTGGCGTGGCGCCAATTCTCGGTCTCGACTGATCGAGTCGTCATTGCGTCAGGCTTGGCCTGGCTAGTCAAAGTCGATAGCGTGGGTGAGCAATGGGCATGGCACTCGATGGACCCTTACATGCCCATTGCTCACCCACACTATCCACGGTGTGTGTTGGGCTTGGTTTTGTGTTGCACCAATTCTCGATCTCGGCCAATCGAGTTGTCGGTGCGTCAGGTTTGGCCTTGCTAGTCAACGTTAAGGGCGTAAGTGAGAAGTGGGCATCGGTGCATCAGGTTTGGCCTTGCTAGTCAACGTTAATGGCGTAAGTGATAAGTGGGCATGGCACTCGGTGGACCCTTACATACCCATTACTTGCTAGTGCTCTTAATGGTGAGTCGTCATTCGTCGAGTTTTGCTGTGGCTTAGCGAACGTTAAGGGTGCATGAGCGGTAGTTCGGATGTTTGGGTCGGTAGTATCCTTACTGGTGCAATGAATTGTTGATCTCATCATCCTCCTCAATCGTGGCTGGAGTTTGAATTTCTTTTCCTCTCAACGACATTGGTGTCCCAAGCACGTTGACTTGATTGTTATGGCCCATGTATTGCCTGCTCATGGTTTTAAATCCGGAATGTTATGCGAGTGGAGGGAACTTCCCAAGAGGTCACCCATCTTGGGATTTCTATCAAACGAGCACGTTTAACCCCCTGGAGTTCTTCCAACTCTCCAGCCATTCCACCAAAAGGCGCCTTTAATGATTAGTTACCCCCTTTTCAATATATGATCCGATTCATTCTTGTGTCCCGCATTCCACTACCCTGGCTAGCCTGCCATCCTAGAAGCTTGCCAGGAGCCCCTTCCTCTATCCACCCTCTTAGGATCGCTTTGCCGGGTCGGGATGTCACAGGCCCACCAGCTTCCGCATGGTTCGTCCTCGAACCATATATCTGCTGGAGGGGGTCAGGCTCTTATACCAAACTGTAATGCCCTGACTCTAACCACCAAAGGAATTGTCCGCTTTGGATCAAGTCGGCTCTCCAATACAAGATCGGCAAGACCCGCACGGTTTTGTCTCGTAAGTGAAATGGGAACTTCCCAAGAGGTCACCCATCCTGGGATTTTTGTCAAACGAGCACGTTTAACCTTGGAGTTCTTCCAACTCTCCAACCATTCCACCAAAAGGCGCCTTTAATGATTAGTTACCCCCTTTTCGATATATGATCCGATTCATTCTTGTGTCTCGCATTCCAATACCCTGGCTAGCCTGCCATCCTAGAAGCTTGCCAGGAGCCCATTGCTCTACCCGCCCTCTTAGGATTGCTTTGTCAGATCAGGATGTCACACCCTCCATTGGCCCAATCGATGTCTCTGAGAATGATGGACGCACCCGTTTCGAGCCTTATCCGTGCCGCGGGCACTGTGGGATCGTGCGAGCGCCGATGTCACGAAGGAACGCTACCTGGTTGATCTTGCCAGTAGTCATATGCTTGTCTCAAAGATTAAGCCATGCATGTATAAGTATGAACTAGTTCAGACTGTGAAACTGCAAATGGCTCATTAAATCAATTATAGTTTGTTTGAGGGTATCTGTTACTTGGATAACTGGTCCCTTTTGCCGATGTTGGCTTGTCCCTTTTGTCGGCTTAACTGGTCAGGTCATGCCTCTGGTGCTATTACTTTGAAGAAATTAGAGTACTCAAAGCAAGCCTATGCTCTGTATACATTAGCATGGGATAACATCATAGCATTTCGGTCCTATTGTGTTGTCCTTCAAGATCAGAGTAATGATTAATAGGGGCATTTGTATTTCATAGCCAGTGGTGAAATTCTTGGATTTATGAAAGAAGAACAACTGCAAAAGCATTTGTCAAGGATGTTTTCATTAATCAAGAATGAAGGTTGGGGGCTCAAAGATGATCAGATACCGTCCTAGTCTTAACCATAAACGATGCCGACTAGGGATCGACGAATGTTGCTTTTAGGACTCCGTCGACACCTTATGAGAAATCAAAGTCTTTGGGTTTTGGGGGGAGTATGGCCGCAAGGCTGAAACTTAAAGGAATTAACAAAAGGGCACCACAAGGAGTGGAGCCTGCGGCTTAATTTGACTCAACATGGGGAAACTTACCAGGTCCAGACATAGTAAGGATTGACAGACCGAGAGCTCTTTCTTGATTCTATGAGTGGTGGTGCATGGTTGTTCTTAGTTGGTGGAGCGATTTGTCTGGTTAATTTTGTTAACGAATGAGACCTCATCCTGCTAACTAGCTATACGGAGGTGACCCTCCTCGGCCAGCTTCTTAGAGGGACTATGGCCTTGTAGGCTAAGGAAGTTTGGGGCAATAATAGGTCTATGATGCCCTTAGATGTTCTGGGCTGCACGTGCGCTACATTGATGTATTCAACGAGTCTACAGCGTTGGCCGACAAGCCCAGGTAATTTTTGAAACTTCATCGTGATGGGGATAGATAATTGCAATTCTTGGTCCTCAACAAGGAATTCCTAGTAAGCGTGAGTCATCAGCTCGCATTGACTATGTCCCTGCCCTTTGTACACACTGCCCATCGCTCCTACCAATTGAATGGTTTGGTGAAGTGTTCAGATCACGTCGACGTGGACGGTTGACCGCTGGCGATGTCGCAGGAAGTCCACTGAACCTTATCATTTAGAGGAAGGAGAAGTCATAATAAGGTTTCTGTAGGTGAACCTGCAGAAGGATCATTGTTGAAACCTACAAAGCAGAATGACCCGCGAACATGTCTATATACGCAAGGGCAAGTTTGGGGGGATTTGGCCTCTGCGCGAGCCCAATGGCTGCATCCAGTGATACTGGGATTCGACTCGACCCTTCCCACACGCTTGACCCAGTCATCCAACTAACCCCAGAGTAGGACACACCAAGGAAACACGAAACGAGAAGAGCGCGCTCCCGTCGGCCTCGAAAAGCATTGCAATGGTCCCTATGGATGCTCACATGATGTGATTTTTGCCCAATGCTTTAAATGTCAAAGTGAAGAAATTCAACCAAGCACGGGTAAATGCCAAAAGTAACTATGACTCTCTTAAGGTAGCCAAATGCCTCGTCATCTAATTAGTGATGCACATGAATGAATTAATGAGATTCTCACTGTCCCTGTCTACTATCCAACGAAACCACAGCCAAGGGAATGGGCTTAGCGAAATCAGCAGGGAAAGAAGACCCTATTGAGCTTGACTTAAGTCCGAATTTGTGAAATGACTTGAGAGGTGTAGGATAAGTGGGAACCGAAAGGCGATGGTGAAATACCACTACTTTTAATTTTATTTTATTTATTTCATGAATCAGAGGTTGTGCTACAACCCTCTTTTTGGACCCAAGGCTGTTTCGACGGTCGATCCGGTGGGAAGACATTATCAGGTGGGGAGTTTGGATGGGGTGGCACATCTGTTAAAAGATAGTGCAGGTGTCCAAAGATGAGCTCAACGAGAATAGAAATCTCGTGTGGAACAAAAGGGTTAAACTCATTTGATTCTGATTTCTAGTACGAATACGAACTAGAAAAGCGTGGCCTATCGATCCTTTAGACCTTCAAAATTTGAAGCTATAGGTGTTAGAAAAGTTACCACAAGGATAACTGGCTTGTGGTAGCCAAGCATTCATAGCAATGTTGCTTTTTGATCCTTCAATGTCGGCTCTTCCTATCATTGTGAAGCAGAATTCACCAAGTGTTGGATTATTCACCCACCAATAGGGAACGTGAGCAGGGTTTAGATCGTCGTGAGACAGGTTAGTTTTACCCTTTGATGATGGTATCGTGATGGTAATTCAACCTAGTAGCAGAGGAACCGTTGATGGGTTTATACTGAATGCCTCTAAGTCAGAATCTAGGCCAGAAGCGATGTGTGCGTCCGTCTCCCGTTTATCGACTCGCAGTAGGGGGACGATCCGGCCCCTAGATCCACATGCCATTAGCTAAGCCCGCGAGGTAGACAAGCCGTGAGGGTTTTCGTAAAGTACAATTCCCATCGGGCGACAAATAGAATTCTTTACAGACGACTTAAATATGCGACGGGGTATTGTAAGTGGCAGATTGGCCTTGTTGCCACGATCCACTAAGATTCAGCCCTTTGTCACTCCGACTCATCCCTCCCCCTCCGAACCCAAAACAACTAACTTCCCCACTAGCGAAAGGGAGGTTTAGCCACCCCCGGACGTGCCTGAGTGACCGAAGGTGAGGACATGTAAAGCATAAGAAATGACTAAGGCCGGGGACATGTAATGCATGCAAAAAAAATGACTAAGGCTGAGGACATGTAATACATGCATAAAAAATGACTAAGGGCGAGGCGAGATGCATAAAAAATGACCAAGGCCAAGGGACGCTACCTATGTATCGAAAAATGTCACAATTCCATCAAAATAACTAAGGCGGTAATGCGTCAAAAATGACTAAGGCCGAGTCACGTCGTCCATTTATCGAAAAATGTCATAATTCTATAAAAAATGATAAAGGCATAAGGTTGGAAATATTCGATGGCCCCACTGTAGTTTGGCTTATCGACACCCATAGGTGAGACGCGTGGTGTGCCAAACATTGGCACTACATGCACGAAAAGAGCTTTATCGCTACCCCGTGCCAGCCTGCCACGGGCCAAATAAAGGTCTACCGTCGGGCTGGGTAGCACACAGGCAGGCGTGCCACAGGCCAAGTGAAGGTTCATCCAGAGCTTGCGAATGCGCAGGCAGGAGGAGGGCCTAGGCAGCGCGGGTTGCTGGCGTGCCGCACGCCCAGTGGAGGTTTAGCGCTGCGCTGGGTGCATGTAACCCATAGGTGAACTGCATGCCCAGTAGGGGTTTAGCGTTGCCCTAGCCGTAGGCTACTCGTAGGAGCACCGCACGCCCAGCGGGGGTTTAGTGCTGCGTTGGGCCCAAGCAGCCCACACGCCCACTGGGGGTTTAGCACAGCGCTGGGCGCAGGCATGCAGCACGACCAGTAAGGGTTTACCGCTGCGCTGGGCGCAAGCAGCCTGGAGGCGCGCCGTACGCCTAGCAAGGTTTTAGCACTGCGATGGGCGCAGGAACCCGGAGGCACGTACGACGCCCAACAGGGGTTTAGCTCCGCACTGGGCCCAAGCAGCCCGTAGGCGTGTTGCACGCCGAGCGGGGTTTACTGCTACGCTGGGCGTAGGCAACCCGTAGGTGCACCGCACGCCTAGTGTGGTTGGCTAGGGTGCCACAAATAGAGGTTTACGCCTGGGCAGCAGGGTTCTCCCATGTGTGAAATAGAGGTTTATCCCTGGCTATCCCTCCCATGCCCATTAAAGCTGTATCATTCAAGCCTGACCGACACTCCGGCTCGGGTTCCCCGGACATATAGAAGGCACCCATATCTATAACACCCATCGCTGAATCCTGGAGGACCCAACAACAAGGGCCACACTCGATGCCGGAGCACCGTCTTATATTACTTAAAAATTCTAAATTATGTATTAGAAGTGGCTAAGTTTTCATGAGGAGACAAGTTATATTTTTTTTAAAACAAAACTTAAGGAAATTCCTACGGAAAATTCGCAAGAGTTTCCCCTAAAAATCAACTTGCCACACAAAGAAAACAAATACACTTCCAATATTTATTCCTCCAAACCCCAAAAATCCAAGTCAACACAATAGGTCACGCAGCACTTCTAAATATTCACATCAATCAACTTAGGTTCTATCATAACGTGATATCATCCATTCAAAGATTTAATTGCTAACGATCATTCACTTTAAAATTCACAATAAGATAAAGCTTCTTAATTAATCACAAATCTCATTAAATTACAAACCTAATATATATATAACCTCAATCTTTTTACAATACTTTTATACATGCCATAATATATCCTATACATGTCCTACCCAAAGTAAATTTTCCTTCTCTTATGCTAAGCCTCCAGTCCTCGAGTAGTACCTATTGTCCCTAACCTGCGCGTGATAAAAATCGACGTGCTAAGTATATCACTTAGTGGTGCTAAATAACTTAACAGTACAATAAATAAGGGTGCCTAAGCAATAACTGAAAATATAATTTCAAATACTGAAATCAAATACAAAAATATCGAAAGTATACAAATCTAATTAAGATATTTCAAAAATCACAAATAAGTCCATTCTTAAGAATAAATTCATAGTTTGATAAATATAAGAAAAATTCTATAGATATAAATATATTTCCATTTCTTTCATAACAGAACAGAACATATTTTTAGTTTAGGGCTCATACGTATTCTAAAAGAAATACAAGCATATTTGATTACGTAGATATCTAGAACAGAATTTGGCCTGTGAAAGCGCCACTGGATGTGGTCTGTGAAAGCACACTAGAAAATTGGCCTATGAAAGCGCCACCGGTTGATAAGCGCGTCCGCTTATCCATAAGGGCTGATAACCTTGCATATCACCATAGCTTTCACATAACATAATGGCCTGATAGGCCTAGCATGCTCATTTACCGCAACAAATCTCATCTTACTACATTTCAATCATGCATACTAGTTATTATTACATAATTTCTTAATAGATAATCTTATTTCTTATACATAATTTCTTAGCAAAACCTTTCACAATTGCTTAGTTATTATTACATAATTCCTAACTTACAACTTCATTAAAATGCCAAATTCATACTTATGAAATTCAAAGCTTTCCTTTTTCAAAATATATACTTAAAATACAATTCAAAACTACTTAAGTAAACCTTAAAAGTATTACTTATAATCAAATGACAATAAGTCCCTTCTTTCACTTTTTCAAAGCATCCTTTAAGTTGAGAAAAATTCATAATAGGTTTAAAACCAAATATATTAGATACTATTCAAAAACATACTTATCAAACATCAAATTATAAGTAAAATTAAACATAAAAATCAAGGGAACTCAAGCCCCTTTTCCCCCATTATGCTTCGGCCTCTCCCACTAATGAAGGGGAAAGATTTTCTTTTCAAATTAACCACATTTTCCATACTTAAGCATCAAAATTTACATATTTCAAACACACGCTTAACTTAAACTTATTTTTCTTAACTTCTTTAAAACTTACAACTTGTAAAGTTCATCAAAACCTACTCATGTTCCCACCAAAAATAATACTTTCATAATACACATATATACTTAGTTTGAAATACTTAAAACCAACATTTAAAGAAGCAAAAACATGCCTTACCACCTTAGGTGGTTCGGCCTCTTTGGGTTCACAAAGGGGAAAGAACTCCCTTCCATAAAACACCATAATTCAAGCCAAAAATACTCAATCAAAACATTAAAACCATTACAAAAATAGTTAGTCTTAAAACCCATCTTTTATTCTTTCAAACTTTCTTTAAGTCATGGAAAAATGCTTAAACATTAAAATACCAAGTAATGGTTTAAAGCATCATTAAATTACTTGAAAACAAACTCATTAACATTAAAAAAACACATAAGCATAAAGCAAAAATCTATGCCCTTCCTACTAAGGAGGTTCGGCCAAGTGAAGGGAAAGGAGAAGGTGATGTCCCTCTTCCCGTTCAAGCATCTCATCATGCTTAAAAAACATGGAAAATCATATAAAAGTAACCAATTAAACAATTCGCCAACAAAATCATAAAATCATCAAAATTTACTTAAAACCTAAAAATTGGAACTTAAAGAAAATGAAAGGGAAAGTGAAATATTATTGCACTCACCTTGAAAACAAGCTTGAATAGGCTTAGAAAGCCTTATTCCTTAACCTTTTCCTTCCCTTTATAGGATGGTTCTCCAACCTCTTCAGAATAGCAAAAATCAACATTAAATCAAGAAATGACACAAGGAGAAGATGGAGCATGATTTAGAGCATATTCTACCATATATATCCTATGAATTCATCAATTAAATCCTTAGAATCATAAATCAGAACTTACTTGTTTTGGTAACAAACTCCAAGTTCTTTGCTTCTAATCACCAAATACCACCTTAGTAACTTAATTCTTCAAGTTTAAAGTCTTAACTATGGTTTAATTTGTCTATTTTGGTATAGTTTGTAAGTAGAGAAGTTGAGAGAAAATGGTGGAGAAGGAGAGAGAAGTGGTGTGGAACATGGAGAAGAAGAAGAGAAAATGGATATTCAGATAATGATGGGGGACTTTAAGTAGCAAAGTCAAACGTGGCTACCTCATTTCATGTCAAATGGATGGCTAGGATTAAGTCTCTAGTATTCTCATCCAATGGCTCTAAATATTCTCCAAATAATTCTCTTCCAAATATTATTAAGCTCCACCAATTAATTAACTTAACTCCATAAAAATAATTCCTCAATTTTCCTTAATATACTACACTAGAAAATACTATTCATCGAATACTTAAATTCTCCAAAAATATTCATGAAATATTTTCCATCCACTTAAATCATATAAACATACTCCAAAAATATTAAACAAAATAATGGACATCAATAGTAATTTTTTTGGACCAAAATATTATGAAGTCCCGGACTGGTGGTACTATTCACAGACCGATAAACTACTATTCACTAATAATTTAATACTTACTTTGTCATGAAAAATTTATATGTTAACTTTAATTAATTAAGACTAATCACATAAAATCTTATTAACTCCACAAATATTTATTATGTTCAATATTTGTCTCTCGAGTGATACCATTTATGACCCATTTAAATAATACCATTTTAAAATCTGAAATTTCGAGCCGTTACAATATAAATCCCGGCCCTCGATTCGCCGGAGCCTCCGGGGCATTCACTTTGCCAAGGCCATCCAAGCTAACTTGAGCTAGCCCCCAAATACGTTGGGCTCCCGGTGACTATGAGCTTTTGCTCTCAAATTCGCACCATTGATAAATGTTGCCCATACATGAAGGGGACCAGTGCCGAAAAAGCAAAATGATTCCAAAAAAATCTCGAACCTCGGCTGGTCTCGGTCTAAGGGACGACCTTTCCTCATGCTCTCACATAAATAGTCAACCGGTAACCAACCTAATAATTCCATAATGACATTTAAGTGTTCCTCGCAAAAAACTGTGGCCATCGGATGACATATTCATTTTTTACGGATTATTCACGCCTCCGGGGGCATTTTTGTCAAAAAAACCCCCTTTCCCGCAAAGCCTTGACCGACGACCACCCCAATAATTCCATAATTATATTCTAGGGTCATTCGTAAAAAACCATGGCTATCGATTGAGATTTCCATTTGTGAATTTTTAACCCCCTCCAAGGGCATTTTCATTAAAATTTTTATTTGACCACCCTCTGCACCGAATCTCGGGACCAAGGGCACCCCATTCAATTCTTAGCCCTTTTTTATGATGGCTCCCAAAATTGCATGGCAAAAGGTGCTCGGAATAAAATTTTATGGGGGAGTGATGACTGGGATATAATAATGTTTCTTTATGCTACACCCAGGTTTGTTTTATTTTCTATATATATGGGGAAGGTGGATGGTGTGCCTAGGCGTGCCATGCACCTAACACATACCCCCCCACTGCTCACCCACGCCCTTGACAGTATGTGCTAGGTAGGACTTGGTGTGGCGTCGATTCTCGGTCTTGGCCGATCGAGTCATCGTTAACGGGGTTTTGGTTGGCTCAGTCAATGTAAAGGGTGTGCGTGAGCAGTGGGAGGCATGCTAGGCACGCCATCCCCTCCCCCTCCCCCCCCCCCCTCCATGCCCATTGATCACTCGTGTGATCAACGATGCATGTTAGGCCTGACTTGGCATGGCACCGATTCTCGGTCTTGGTCTATCGAGTCGTCGTTGCGTCAGGTTTAGCCTGGCTCAGTCACCCGCGCTATCGACGGTGCATGTTGGGCCTGGCTTGGCGTGATGTTTATTCTCGATCTCGACTGATCGAGTCATCGTTGCGTCAGGCTTGGCTTGGCTAGTCAAAGTCGATAGCGCGGGTGAGCAATGGGCATGGCACTCAATGGATCCTTCCATGCCCATTGCTGACCAGTGCTATTAACGGTGTGTGTCGGGCCTGGCTTGGCATGGCACCGATTCTCAGTCTCAGTCGATCGAGTCATCGTTGCATCGGGCTTGGCCTGACTAATCAAGGTTAATGGTGCGGGTGAGAAGTGGGCATGGCACTCGATGGACCCTTACATGCCCATTGCTCACCTGCACTATTAATGGTGTGTGTTGGGCTTGGCGTGGCATGGCCCTAATTCTCGATCTTGGTCGATCGAGTCATCATTGCATCAGGCTTGTCCTGGCTAGTCAAAGTTGATAGTGTGAGGGAGCAATGGGCATGGCACTCGATGGACCTTTTCATGCCCATTGCTGGCCCGTACTATTAATCGTGTGTGTCGGGCCTAGCTTGGTATGGCGTCGATTCTCCGTCTCGACCGATCAAGTCATCATTGCGCCTGGTTTGGCCTGGCTAGTCAACGTTAATGGTGCGGGTGAGAAGTGGGCATGGCACTCGATGGACCCTTACATGCCCATTGCTCACCCGCGATTAACAGTCCCTATTGGGCCTGGCTTAGCGTGGCGCTGATTCTCGATCTAGGCCGATCGAGTCATCGTTGAGTTGGGTTTGGCCTAGCTAGTCAACATTAATGGAACAGGTGAGAAGTGGGCATGGAACTCGATGGACCCTTACATTCCCATTGCTTGCCAATGGTCTTAACAGTGCTTGTTGGGCCTAACTTGGCATGGTGTCGATTCTCGATCTCGGCCGATTGAGTTGTCATTGCGTTGCGTCTGATTCAGCACAGTCGACGTTGAGGGCGCGAGTGAGTGTGGGCATGCAATTCGATGGACCCTCCTCCCCCCTTCCCACCTAGATGCATTTCTCGACCGCGCTCCATGGTACAGGCTGTGGCTTAACTCGGTGTGGTGGCGACACTCGGTCTCAGCCGATTGAGCCATCGTTCGTCGAGTTTTGTTGTGGCTCAGCGGATGTTAAAGGCACATGAGCAGTAGTTTGGATGTTTGGCTCGATAGTATCCTTACTGGTGCAATGAATTGTTGATCTCATCGTTCTCCTTAATTGCGGCTGGAGTTTTAATATCTTTTCTCGAGGTAAGGAAACGGGTTCCTGTGCAATGTACCCATGGGAGCAAAAGTTAGATTGTTCATTTTTATTTCAGCCCATGCATCCCATGTGCATGGGGCGGATCTCGCAGTGGCATTCGTGTCCCAAGCATGTCGACTCAACTGCTATGGCCCATGCATTGCCTGCTCATGCTTTTGGATGCAGAATGTTATACGGGCGGAGGGTGTGAACATATGCCCTCCATTGGCCCAATCGATGTCTTTAAGAACGATGGACGCACCCGTTTCGAGCCTTATCCATGCCGCCTCGCCATGGGCAGGGTGGGTTCTTGCGAGCGCCGACGTCGCGAAGGAATGCTTCCTGGTTGATCCTACCAGTAGTCATATGCTTGTCTCAAATATTAAGCCATGCATGTGTAAGTATGAACTAAGACTGTGAAATTGCGAATGGATCATTATATCAGTTATAGTTTGTTTGATGGTATCTACTACTCGAATAACTGTAGTAATTCTAGATTTAATATGTGCACCAAACCCCAACTTCTGGAAGGGATGCATTTATTACATAAAAGGTCAACGTGAGCCCTGCCCGTTGCTCTGATGATTCATGATAACTCGACGGATTGCATGGCCATCGTGTCGGCGACGCATCATTCAAATTTCTACCCTATCAACTTTCGATGGTAGGATAGAGGCCTACCATGGTGGTGACGGGTGATAGAGAATTAGGGTTTGATTCTGAAGAGGGAGCTTGAGAAACGGATACCACATCCAAGGAAGGCAGCAGGCGTGCAAATTACCCGATCCTGACATGGGGAGGTAGTGACAATAAATAACAATACCATGCTCTACGAGTCTTGTAATTGGAATGAGTACAACCTAAATCCCTTAACGAGGATCCATTAGAGGGAAACTCTAGTGCTAGCAGTCGCGGTAATTCCAGCTCCAATAGCGTATATTTAAGTTGTTGCAGTTAAAAAGCTCGTAGTTGGACCTTAGGTTGGGTTGATCAGTCCGCCTCGCAGTGTTCACCTGTCGGCTTGTCCCTTTTGCTGGCGATGTGCTCCTAGCCTTAACTGGCGGGGTCATGCCTCCGGTGCTGTTACTTTGAAGAAATTAGAGTGCTCAAAGCAAACCTACGCTCTGTATACATTAGCATGGGATAATATCATAGGATTTCAGTCCTATTGTGTTGGCCTTCGGGATCGGAGTAATGATTAACAGGGACAGTCGGGGGCATTCGTATTTCATAGTCAGATGTGAAATTCTTGGATTTATAAAAGACAAACAACTGTGAAAGCATTTGCCAAGGATGTAACAGTCCATTTTTCAGTGTCGGTAATAATAATTTACCAGTCTATTATTAGTACCAACAGTCCGGGACTTGGTATTATTTTGGTCCAAAAAAATTACTATGCATGTTTAATATTTCATTTAATATTTTTGGAGCATGTTTGCATGATTTAGGTGGGTAGAAAATATTTCATGAATATTTTTGGAGAATTAAGGTATTTAATGAATAGTGTTATCTTGTGTAGTATGTTAAGGAATAATTGTGGAATTATTTTTATGGAGTTAATTTAATTAATTGGTGGAGTTAAATAATAATTGGAGGAGAATTATTCGATGAATATTTAGAGCCAAGGGATGAGAATACTAGAGACTTGATCATAGCCACTCATTTGACATAAATTTAAGAAGTCAAGTCTGACTTTTCTACTTAAAAGCAACACTATTCCTCTTTCTCCTCCACCTCTTCCACGCCATTTTCTCTCCCCATATCTTCCATTTTCTTCATTTTTTCTATCTCTAAAATACCTCAAATTTCATGAATTAAACCATAGATTAGTGATTCAACCTTAAGAAATAAGTAGAAGAAGAATTTAGAGTCCTAAGCTAAGGAGTTTGGAGTTTCCATAAAAAAAGTAAGTTGTGATTTTTGAGTTTTGTGAATTAATAAGTAGAAATCATGGTTAGGACATGTAATTGATGCATTAAATCATGCTCTATCTATTTCTATTGTTAATTCTTGATTTTAATGAGTATTTTTCCTACTTTGAAGAAGTTGGAGAACCCTCTTCAAAAGGGAAGCAGAAATCCAAGAATCGAGGCTCTCCAAGCTTCTTTAAGCTTGTTTTGGAGGTTAGTGCACCAATAGTTTCATTTCCCTTTCATTTTCTTTAAGTTTGCAATTTTTAGGTTTTATATGATTTTTGAAAATTTTGTGAATTGTGTTGGGGAATCGGTCATTTGATTGTTTTTACATGATTTCCTATGTTTTCTAAGCATAATGAAATGCTTTAATAAGAAGAGGAACATCCCCTTCTCATTCCCCTTCACTTGGCCGAACCTCCTTAGGAGGAAGGGCATGAACTTTTGCTTCATGTTTTTGTGTTCTTTGATTTTAGAGTGGTTTTGAGTGGGGTTGTCTTTGAGAAAATGTGGTTAATTTAAAAGGAAACATTTTCCCCTTTCATTTGAGGGAGAGGCCAAACCTAGCATTGGTGAAAAGGCCTTGGGTTTTCTTTATTTTTCATGTGAATTTTAACTTAAATGAGTAAATTGCTAAGTGTTTTAAAGGTAGTTTAAATCACTAGCTTGAATTCAAATGTTTAAGCATTTTACAAGACTTAAAGAAGGCTTTAAATGAGTAAATAAGTTTGTAAGACTAAATGTATTAAGCAAAGGTTTTTAATGTTTTAACTAAGTATTTTTAACTTGAAATATGGTGTTTGATGGAAGGGAAACATTTTCCCTTTTGATGGCCTAAATGGGCCGAACCACCTTAAGGTGGTAAGGCATGTTTTTGCTTCTTTAAATGTTTATTTTTAAGTATTTTAAACTATACACATGTATATTTGATAAGTATAATTTTTTATAAGTATAAGTATGAAAAATGAGAATTTACAAGTTGTAAGTTAAGTAATTTTGAAATAATAAGCACTAAGTTATGAGATGTTTTGCAAGGGACTTATGTATAACTAATAAGGTTATTTGTAAAAGATTGGTTTTTGATTTGGGCTATACTATGCATGGTTGAAATATGGTAAGATGAGATTTATTCTGTAAGATGAGCATGCTTGGCTTAAATGCCTCTCTGTTATGATATGAGCTATGATCATAATCTAGGGTTATCAACCCTCTCTGAATAAGCAGACGCACTTATTATACTCTAATGGCACTTTCACAGGCCACATCTCTGTCTCTGGTGGTGCTTTCACAGGCCACATCTCTGTCTCTGATATCTCTGAAATCGATTCTAATTATATTTCTCTCAGTATATGTATGAGCCCTTAACTAAGAATAAATCATGTTTTGTTACAAGAGAAAAATGGAAATATATTGTATTTATAGAAATTTCCTTATATTTGTCAAACTATGATATTATTGTAACACCCGCAGGCCAATCCCGAAGAACTAGACGGCGGATGCCATATTCGATGCTGGAGCACCGTATTATATTACTTACTAACTCTAGATCACATATTAGGAGTGGTTAGATTTTCATAAGGAGGCAAGTAATTAAAAATTTTTTTACAAAAATAAAGTCTAAGGAAATTCCTATGAAAATTTCACAAGAGTTTCCCCTAAAAATTAACTTGCCACACAAAGAAAATATACACACTTTCAATATAATTTCTCCAAACCCCAAAACTCCAATTCAACACAATATGTCACAAGCACTTCTAAATATTCATCCATTTTACTTAGGTTCTTTCATCAATATTATAAACCCATTCATTTCAAGAAAATATATATCATCATCCATACACCATACATATAATCAAATAATAGTACTTAGAATATCCACTAATCTCATTAATTTACAAATCAATATTTACAACCTCAATATTTTTACAATAATATTATACATGCCATAATTTACATCCTACTACATGATTCTACCCAAAAGCTATGCTTCTACTCTGATGCTACCTCTTTGGTCTTCACATAGCACCCACAGCTCACAACCTGCGTGTGATAAAAATCAACGTGCTGAGTGGAAGACTTAGTGGTGCTAAAAGGTTATAAATTAAAATAACCAAGAAATACCAAGTAATAAATCTCAACTCAAATATACTTTGAACACTGAAGATTTACTAGTTAAATCCGAATATTTCAAAAAAAACATAAAGAAATTCACACCTTAAAAATTTATACCAAACTCAATATAAATAAGAAATATCACATATACCAATATATATTTCTGATTTCCTTATAACGAAATAAAATTCCATTTTTTTATTGAGGCTCGTACCAATACCGAATGAATATAAGCAGATTCGTTCATGGCCTATGAAAGCACCACCCACCAATCACATAATCGTGGCCTGTGGAAGTGTCACCATGGCCTATGAAAGCACCACCCACCAATCACACAATCGTGGCCTATGAAAGCACCACCATGGCCTGTGCAAGCACTACCACAAGTAATAAGCACGTCCGCCTATTTATAAGGGCTGATAACCCTAGCATATGATCATAGCTCCACCAAATAGAATGGGCTAATAACCTGAGCATACTCACATATCGCAATAAATCTCATCATACCACATTTCAATCATGTATAGTAGAGCCCAAAATAAATGCATTCTTCCACAAATAGTCTCATTTCTCAATCACCAATCCATATCCAAAAATATTTTAAAATTAGCACTTATTATTTCAAAACCACTTAACTTACAACTTGTAAAATCCAACAAAATCAAGTCATGTTTCAAACAAAAACCTTTCTTTCATAATGCCTCCATTAAAAGTACTAATTATCAACTTAAAATCACTACTCAAAAACATTAAATTCATTTCTCAAAACAATTAACCATAAAACCCTTTTAGTACTTTCAAAACCTTCTTTAAGTCTAACTAAAATGTTTAAACACCAAAATTCAAAAGAGAAGTTTTAACCACCAACAAATTACTTAATAACAAACTCATTTAAGTTTAAATCAAGCATAGAAATCACAAGGAACATGATGCCCTTCAGCCAACAAGGGATCGGCCAACCATGGGGACTAAAGAGAAAATGGTTTCTTTCCAAATTAATTCCATAAACCATAAGGAAAAACATTTCAAAGCTCATTCACAATCAAAGGAAGTTAAAAAAACAATAAAAATCCAAGCCCTTCCTCTAAGGAAGGTTCGGCCACACTTGAGAGAAGAGGGAGGAGAGGTTCCTCTTCTCATTCAAGCATTCTTTCATGCTTTTAAATTATGGAAAATCACAATAAAACCATCAAACAACAATTCCCCAACTCAATTCATACACATTCTCAAAAAACAATCAAAACCTAAAAATTACAACTTAAAGAAATTGAAAGGGAATTGAAAATATTGCTGCACTAACCTCTTAATTAAGCTTAAACAAGCCTAGAAGACTCTATTCCTTGGCCTTCTCTTTGCCCTTTGAGGATGGTTCTCCAACCTCTTCAAAGTAGGAGAAAATCCCATCAAAATCAAAAATTAACATTGGAAATGAAAAGGAGCATGATTTAATGCATTAATTCCATGCCTAAACCTTGAATTCTACTTATTAATCACAAAACTCAAAAATCACAACTTACCTCTTCAATGGAAACTTCAATTCTCTTAGTCTTTAATCACAATTTCCAACTTCTACTACTTAGTTCTTAAGGTTTAATCACAATTCTTTGGTTTAATTAGGTAGTTTAGTGGTAATTTGTGGTAGTAAAATGAAAGAAAATGGAGGGAGAAGAGGAGAAGAAGTTGGCGTGGAGATGGCGGAAGAAGAAGAAGAAGATGGAGATGTGGATGCTGCTTGGTGAGTGGTAGATTTTAGGTGGAAAAATCAAACTCGACTTCTTATTTTATGCTAAATATTTTATGATCAAGTCCTAGGTAATCTCATCTAATGGCTCTAAATATTCCTCAAATAATTCTCTTTCAAATATTATTTAACTCTACAAATTAATTAAATTAACTCCACAAAAATAATTCCCCATTTAGTCCTTAATATACCACACTAAAAATAATATTCATTAGTTGCCGCAATTCTCCAAAAATATTCATAAAATATTTTCTACCCACCTAAATCATGTAAACATACTCCAAAAATATTAAATAAAATATTAGACACAAGTAGTAATTTTTTAGGACCGAAATAATACCAAGTCCCGGACAGATGGTACTATTCATAGACCGGTAAATCACTATTACTGACACCGAAAAATAGTCTGTTACACCTATAGTCTTCTTCCTTTCCAAAGAATTTTGATAATGGCTATTGCTTGCCATCTATTCTATCAAATCATAAGCTTCATCAATTCCTTTCCTTTCAAAAGATCCTCTAGTAGCTGCATCCAAAGTAATCTTAATATTAGGAGATAATGCATTAGAGAAAGTTTGTACTTGGAGCCACTTAGGAAGAGCATGATGTGGGCACTTTCTCAACAAGTCCTTGAATCTCTCCCAAGCTTCATACAAGCTTTCTTGATCATGGTGAGCAAAAGTTAATATCTCATTGCACAGCTTGGTGGTCTTTGAAGATGGAAAGAATTTTGCCAAAAATTTTCTAACTAGCTCATCCCATGTGGTAAAACTTCCTACAAGGCATGATTATAACCAAGCACGTGCCTTATCTCTCAAGGTGAAAGGAAATAATCTCAACCTAATAGCATCCTTAGAAACTCCATTTTGCTTAAAGGTATTACAGATCTCCAAGAAATTAGTAATATGGGCATTTGGATTCTATCTAGGTAACCCTCCATATTGAATTGAGGTAGCAAACATTTGAATAATGGCAGGTTTAATCTCAAAATTATTAGCTTCTACCCTAGGCCTGGTAATACTAGAGGTGGTTCCATTGAGAGAAGGAGTAATGTAGTCACGTAAAGTGCGAATAGGATTTCTTTGATTTTGTTCCAACTGGTGCTGCAATATCCCTTGTTCCTCCTACTCCACTAAGTTATGAATCTCATTTCCTAATCCAGCCATCGTTGATTGCCTTCGTTGTTCTTGCTCTCGATTTCTCTTTGCAGTGTTGTTCCTTCGACAAGTCCTTTCAATTTTTGGATGAAAAACTAAAGGTTCACTACTTTGAGAACGTCTTTGCATAAACACTTGAAAGAAACCTTAGAAAAATTAAAATAACAGAAAAATAAATGTCTAAATTAATAATAGATTAATTAGTATTGATATTGGTAACGCCAATCCTCGGCAATGGCGCCAAAAACTTGGCCACAATTTTTGCAAGTGCATGAAATCGCAATAAGTAATAAAGAGTGAGTAGAGTATCATCCCACGAAGATTGTATACCAAGTACCAAAATTATTTTAATTTATTATTATTTAAACGATAATAAAAGAGGGTATTTGTAAAAGTAAGTAAAATAAAATAAAATAGTAAAAAAGAATTCAAATAAGACTAATTGATGAAAAGAAATCAAAGTTTAAAAGCTACTAGGGATATTGACTTCACTTAACTCTACCCAATTTATTTTATTAGTTTGTTAATCAATTTTAATTGTTCAAGTAGGGAAAACAACCCTAGAGTCACTAACAAGCTCTCCCAATATATTGTTAGCTATTTTAATCCCATTTAATTACCTATCTCCTAATAGT
>CANUEX010038893.1:0-21217 GCA_948099535.1 Jatropha multifida
TCATAATATGGGATTACTATTCCGATAGTCAAATGATAATAGGGATGGATTGTGATAGTTTAGGCTTACTACGGGCCTCGGGTGCCTTAAGCTTACCTAGGTCCTAGTGCCGGTCCGGCCCACGGTTTTGGGTCGTGACATATATATATATATATATATATTTTACTAAAGTAGATCTAATTAGGTTCAGAAATAATTAAAGAGTCTGTTCGGCAAAATTAGTTGTTTTGATAGTTGTTAGTTGTTTTAGTAGCGTAGCTGTTAGCTGTTTTAGTAGCGTTTCATGAAACGCTAAAAGCTAAACATTACGTGAGTTAACTTTTCATAAAAAGCTACTCTAACCTCTAAAAGTTAATCCAAACGTTATGTTATCGAACAACTTTTTAAGCAACGTTCAGCATTTTGACTTGTCAAAACTCTAAAAACTACTCCAAAAACAATTGCCGAACAGAGCCAAATTACATTAAAAATAAGGTAATATAAGAAGCCGGCAGGTTTGCCTTGGTTTCTTCAGCCCTGCTTGCTGGCAAGTTTTTTACTGTGGCCAATCTGTCCACAAGCTGTTATTTGTCTTTTAAGATTTGTTCATGATATTTTTTTATTTTTTTAAAGTATTTATTCATTTAATTAGTACTTAGAAAAATAATATCTAAATCTGAATCTAATATTAGTTCATGTATATAACAAGAGTAGCTATCCTAAATGTTCATCACTGATACTGGTTAAAAAATGGCATCTTTCTTTTTTTTCCCTTTATTATTATATTTATTATTAGTTTTAGACCCAATTCTTGTGTAGTTTTATTCAATTTAAGGTAGGAGGGAATAACTATTTTTTAAAAATTATTATTTAAAAAAATAAGGGGTAACTAATATGGTGAATGTTTTTTTATTTAGTGTTTGACTGATAACACACCATTTTTTTTAATTTTATTCCCTTTGAAATTGAAGTATTAAATTTGGCATTTGTTTATATTTTTATGTTTAATTTCGAGTCAAAACCTATCAAGAATCGATTTTCACACACTACATTAGATTCACAAAAGAGCTCATTCAAGCAAATCAGCATATATTTCAATAGATTTGCAAATTAATCTAACCCAGTAGAAACAAATTAAGAGATTTATTTCCTAAATTATGCAATATCTATGCATCTGTTTTTCTTCAAGCTCAAGCCAAAGCTACACTTCCTACTTGTACAAAACTATAAACTACTTGACACTACACAACTATTCACTTTACATGTAACTAACAAACTATATACTAAACAAGGAAAAAGAAAAAGACTATTTTGTTCTGACTACCAGAAAGATTTTACTAACCCACCTCCTAATTACTCGGAACCAAAAAAATGGAGCTTCAAGAAGAGCATGCGTACAGTCATCATTGGTACTGCCGGAGAGTGAGCAGTGTCCAAGAAACTGGCCTTTCGATAGTGATTGTTGTTCCATTGACTTTGATAATACTTGATTTTGCTGTACCTTGGTGTTGTGGCATTTCAATTAGGAGCAGCAACCACTGCCGCGAGGGGCCTGGTATCCTGGTTTCTGTTTTAAAATCTGTTGTTTAACTACTACAGATCCATTTTGCAACAAACTAGGCACCTCCAGTATCTGTTTTAAGTAACAAGAATGGTATCAGATATGAACAAAAGATATCAAGCTAGAAAGCAAGCATATGGCACAGGCATTCTACATTTTGTAGTGCTTTGATAATTTGTTTTCAAGAAACTTGCAAGCTTGCATGTTTAAATGCTTAAATAGTCTCAACATCAGTCCAAGGAAGGTTCGATTTTTCTTTCTTAATCACATGCTGCATATAGTTTGCATTATTGCTCTATTAACAATAGTGCATTCACAGTGAAACAGCGGAACTAACTCCAGTCTTGATAAACATAAATGCAAAAGTAACTCAAAGACTTTTAAACACTAATCATTCCATAATAGCAATTTAAACATATTGCAACCATACTGGAATAACTATTATCAAAAAATACAATACAACATACTACGAAATCCTGGGATTACTTAAATTCCACAACAATGCCAGATCCTAAGTTTCTAGTTTGTCGCAATTCAAGCAGAGTGACTCGTGAGAGAAAAAAATGTTCAATATCAAGCGTTAGCACAAAATAAAAAGCTTTATGAAGAGTACAAACATATCTTCCCATTACTTCGAAATTCTAAAAGCAACTGGACAAAGTTCATGGAATAATATAGAGCAATGGATATTCCATGTGAATGATGATAAAGAAACCAATGAAACAATTAAGGAATATTCTGCTATCAGAAAACAAAGAAACACAGACACATAATTCCCCATGGCAAATAATTTCCACTCAAGTAATCTCTAATCACCACTAGGCACAAGGCCCTGGTTAATGGAAATTCACTAAAGAGTATGTTACCAGAAATAACTGAAGGAGTTTCTATATTATTAATTTATGAGCAACATGGTCATTTCTGAAAATTATGAACTAATGTCTCCAGAACTTATTGTTCCTTCTTAAGTCAGCTTTTTGACAAGCAGTAAGCAAACTTTCTAGAAGAGACGGTAACCAATATTATGCAATGCAGATTTCAGAGATCATAAGAAAAGCATTTCGCTGTTGAGAATCTACCTTTAGTGTGAGGTCTTTAAAACATTGCTGCACATTTTCCCTGGTTTTAGCACTACATTCAAGAAATGAACATCTATGCTCCGCTGCAAGAGCCATTCCCTCTTCTCTACTTACAACTCTTTCACTATCCTGAAAAATACTTCATCAGAAGCGACATCTTCTAAAAAGTTTACAATCTGAGAAAAAAAACACGCCAAGAAGTGACTCTAGTTACAATACAAAATCTTGGAATTCATTTCCAAACATAATTTATGCTTTATATTTAATATGCAAATATGTGGTATGATGTAAGGACGGTAAGTCATAAGCACTATACTTACCCTGTCGACTTTATTTCCAACTAGAATTTTGATACAATCTTGATTAGTAGAGTAGAGCTCCACTTCCTTTGCCCACATATCTGACAAGTTCGTGAAGGTCTCTCGGCGAGTCACGTCATAAACTAAATGGATATCAAAGTACAAACTGATCAGGGTTACATATATAATGGATACTGTTCAGAGAATATATATAAAATTCCAAAATTAAAGATTTAATAAACTTATTTAGTTATTTAGTTATTAAAAAAAATAATGTGCCAAACATGTTTATGCAAATCCTTCGTTTTTCTGGTATTTCCTTCCCAATTATTATGCATTAGCAGAAAGGAAAGAAAAAGCAAGAGAAACTAATAAGTTTTTTGTTAAGGAACTCAATGATCACATAATAAGAAAGAAAAATACCAATGAATGCAGACATATCGTTTTATGTATAGGCACTTATAAAATACAAAACAACAATTTCTAATTAAAGAACTAAGCCAAATTGTTTCCTCTATTGATCAAGTAGATGATGATATAAATTAGTTCATTATGAATGCTCCTAATATAACTATTATCGATATCCTGTTCCTATTAGCAGGCAGGTTTGAGGTACTATACGAAGGACCATTTGAGTCAACTGTTCATGCCCTTCCTCCTTGTGATCCGTAATTCAGACAATATGGAAGGTATAAACTAGAGGCTTCCAGTTAAATTCACCATCTAAGTCTTTGGTGATCCGTACTTCAGACAATATGGAAGGTATAAACTAGAGGCTTCCAGTTAAATTCACCATCTAAGTCTTTGGTTTTCATATGTTGTAACAGGCAATGAAATTTCTGTACTTTGCATTTAATAACCTTAGATTTATACGTCCCATTAGATATCCAATCCTAGTTGGCTAAAAAGCAGCAATAATTTGAAACATTTATTGTTTTGCAAGAATTTTAATAAGCCGTAAAACTCAGAGCATGCCACAGAAGGAAAAAAATGACGTTAGTCATACAAATTGTTTTAAATATTCAGAACAGGAATTGATGAAATGATACCGAGTTAAAGGAGGAGAAAATGCTGATTGTTGATTACAGAATGAAATGATGGTTCTGCATCTCTCACCTTTGAATATAAAGGTGAACTTTTCTATTCTAAAATGATGACTGTGATGATTATTGTACAAAGATTTCATGAAACAAAACACTATTTTAACAATTAGAAAATCTATCAAATAGAAAGCAAAGTACTTACATTGAAAACTAAGAGCAAAATAGATACAAGCAGCGGGAGCAGTTATGGAACACAAGATGAGACAAGGTAGAATAAGAATGCCATTTCAAAATTGATAGGATTATGCAATTTTTCATAAATTTTGTCAACACTTGAACCATAAAAAGAGTAGTCCTAGAATACGATGTCAGGAAAACAAGAAATAAATAGATGCTAGAGCCAAATTTCACTCAACAAAGAGTGAGATTAGTGTTTTGCAATACAACAGTTGAATTGCTCGATTTTTCATTTCAGATATAAATGTTCTGTGTTTTGGAATGAAAATTTCATAATCAAAATAGTCAAGAAACCAACTCTACTTGAATGTGCTTAGCATCAATTTGCAAGTTAACTCGCTTCACTAAATGGTTGTTCATTTCAAAGCCCAAGCACTTGAAGAAAGAGTTCGATTCACCAAAATATGACAATTCATAGTTTGATGGCATACCAAGTATAATTCCATGTGCTCCCCTATAGTAAGATCTGATTAACATTCCAAACCTTTCTTGCCCAGCTGCAATTCAACAGAACAAGTTAACAAATCAATCGCTTCGTTATTGTATCTACAAAGAAGAGAAATGCTATCAAACCCAACTAGACATAGTTATCAAGGGATAGTGTAATTCAAACAAATAGGTGATAGCTTTGATTCTATGATACTTTTGTTCACCATCATCACCTGCTTAATACAAGATGAACTTTTTTTGTCATGCAAACATGGCAACGCAATATATATATTCACGTTAAGGGACTAATATTGAAATAATACAAAGCAATTGCATACGAATACGAAAAATTTGAGAGAGATTGTTCCAAATAATAAGGATTGCGTCGTCAGTCCTTGTGCTAACCCTATAACTTATTCCTTATTGGGCATAGCCAATTCAGTGCACTGGCTAATACAGAACAGGGTACCAGCATATGATATCCGTCACAAGCTACAGTTCAGTACGATAATTAACTTTTCTTGATTTTATTATGATTGTATTATTATTATGTTGCATAATAGTTTCACATATATAACTCTAGATTGTGAAAGTGACAAAGTTGAATGCAAGAAGCAATTTGGATTTGGCCCATTCCTAATTACGGAGCCTTTGGTCACAGTTTACTCTGAGATTCCAGCAATGAAAAACTCTCTCATTGTGAATTATACTAACATGACCATAGACACGAGATTCTGCTACAATCCTGTGGGATATAACAACAACTAATACTTTCCAATTTGATATTTCACAAGCCATCTGTTGCCTACTTACTTAGAAAGTCCTCCCACAATCTTCAATAGTTAGCATATCATCTCATAGATGCTGCCAATGGTACAGTAGTTGCCCTTCATCTGCATGGTCAATCCTATTCATAATTCAGTGGAATGATAATCAAGAACTATTTTCTCATGTAAGAGGAATCTAGAACCTTTCAACAACGACTAATCTTGTTATAGCTCAAATATTAGATTTTCAACTACAGGTCCAATCTAAAATGTGAGGAGCCTAACCTAAAGCAATAAACTCAACTTACACCTTCCCAGTAGTTGTTTACTAATAAATAATTCATGCTGCCTTTTTCCTTGTTTACTTAGTTATCGTAGTGTGCTAAACTAGCTATAAGAAGATCGTAATTTCAAAATGAGATAAATTACACTGACCTATGCAGAATAATACAATGCGCTGGACCACATACTAGAGGTAGAAAATATAATTCCTCATACATATTAGCCATCCTAAATCCTCACAATCAAGCAACTTCAAGAGGCTTTTCAGCATTCAAACTCAAAAACTTCAGATCCTCCATTCCAACTCCAATGGTGTTTTATTATAAGAAAGAAAACCCAACACGGTGTTTTGCTTCCTGATTCAATTGTGCCAACCCTCAAGGATTTTCAATGAGAAGGATATTGCAAAGTCATTGGCTGCTATCAGACCGGTGACTGGCTGCACGTCTTGAGTGCACAGTCTATAATCACCTTCTTTGATTACTGAATATGGTTTAAAGAAAATTAAGGTGCTGTTTGATAAAACAATTCAGCATCTAATATTTTTAAGTTGTTTGATAACACTTTCCGAATATCGCTTAAAAGTCTCGGTTCAGTTGAAATTTACTTGAAATGGGAAGTCCAAAATTTTAACTTAGAAGTTGCGTTCAATACAACTAGTCAATATACCTTTAAACAATTTTACTATTTAAAATATTTGCCACTCAAATTATTTAACACTTAAAATTCAGATCTTAAATTTTCAGCACTTAGTTTTAAATTTTACCAAATACCACCTAAGATTCACATTATGCAATTTAAAGGAGAAAAGAATTGCAAACTATGCTAAAACTCAATGCAACTATCCAAGAAGTAAAATTTTCAGTCAAAAGCTTAACTTGGAAAACTCAATGCAATCTACTACAATAGCTGATTGAAGCACTGAACCAACCAGGTGGCACATATGTAAATAGGTGGAATTATTACTGTAATCGCTGCTAAAACTCAATAAGAAAAGGTTTATTGACTATTTCCATATGCACATATGTAAATGTTCAACAAAATAAGATATAATAGATATTTCATGCATTTATCCACCACAGATACCCCCATGTTGGCAACATTGAACTTGTAATAATTATTGATGAAACTTTTGTGATTAGATTTTCAATGTAATGTTTGAATGAATCTTATTTTAACTTCAGAAGTTCCACCAATCCTTTTCACAATTATTAGGTGATCTCCAATTTTATTTTCCAAACTTGTTATTCTTCAGTTCAAAAACAAAGTTTGAAACTTTTCCTGTCCTAGCATCATCTGTCATGCATATTATACATGTTCAATAAATCTTAAAGTTTCAGCTACTTATGCTGATACAAACAGCTCCGATAGTGATGGCATTGAAGAAATAACCTTCCCCAACCAAGTGCTGCAGAGTGAAGAGAAAAAATTTACAGTAGAAGAACAGAAGGGAAATTTCCAGAAAGTGATGGAAAGCAAAGTGGTTGTAGCAAAAAAAAGAAAGGGAGAAGAGGGATAGCTTTCAGTTACCTGTGTCCCAAATTGTGAGCTTCAATCTTTTCCCACCAACATTGAGCATCTTGATCTTGAAATCAACACCTGCCCATTGTTAAAATAGCATGAAAATAGAAATAAACAAAGTGGATAATGAATTATATGAATTGATTTTCAATCATCTTCTTTAGCCTCAAAAGATACATATGACTTTTCCTTCATCGCTAACTTAAGGATGCTACCAAGTAACAAACACATTTACAAAGACCTAACATGTGAGGAATTTCAACATGAGAATAAGAAACAAAAGAGTTCATCGAATGAAGGATCACCCACTGCATCACTTCCTTTTTCATGTTTCCACATCGTGTCAGCAGTGCAACAAAGCAATGTACCCAAGTTACTCAGAAAAAAGAAAATGCTTTCTTGGAGGCCCCAGTTTCCTTCAGGGAGGAAAAAGTACACCAAAGAACTAAGAGTCTGTATAAAGGTTTGGAATATTCAAACCACTTTTCCTACAAGCACTTTGATACTGATATTTCAACCAAAGATACATTGGAAAGATATTAATTGAACCACCAAGAATTGAATGCCAAGTTTTCTTTGCAAAGACCAACATTCACATTTAGATTACAGCATATTTATGAACAAAAGAGAAAATTACTGATTCAACTTCTCAGCAATCATAAATGGATGAAATTATCCTAAGATCAATATAGCTTTTCCAATACCCCATCAAATGATCCCCTAGCTTAAAATGCACGATACAATTTCATGCAGAAAAGCTTGTTCGTTTTTATCCTGAAACCATACTTCAGCCAAGACCTATGAAGGGGACTTATTACAGCAATATGTTCTCAGCTGTCCTTATTACTCATTAGATGTCATCACATTTTCCAATTTTTTCATCTAATTAGTCCATCACAAAAGAAATGAATCGAACAATTGAAAATGCAATTAGGAATTAAAAAGCAAGAAAAGGATGTCCCCTTTTTCTTTCTTTCCCCCCTCCTTTTTCTGTGGTTGAAGGGGGACCATATTTACCAACTCGGAAAAAAAAAAAAAAGAATCTCCCTTAAAGAATTTACACTTTCTTCCTTTTCCATACTTCAAGGATTTTTAAAGTTACAAGGGCCTATTCTACTATCTAAAAAGCAAAAATATAATAAGCAGATGCCACTCTCTCTATATACATGAGAACAGATTCACACCAGACTGGGCAAGACGCAAGATATATAAAGCAGAGATGGCCTGAACTAATGCATACAGATAGATCCTGACTCGAATGGAGATGCAGAACAAAAATAGGTTTAAGGCCCAAAATTAAATATCCCAATGAACCAGAAATTAAGAGAAAACAAAATTCATGAACTTAAAAATCACAAGCATGCAACAAAAAAAGATTAACACAAGTATTTGCCTATACAAATTTACAAATGAACATCACAAACAACCAATTATTAAAAAAAAATCATTTTACTTCCCAAGTAATTTAAGGTAGTTAAAGAGAGAAAAAAAAAATACCAATTGTAGGAGAGAGATCATGAACGGAGTTGGAGATGAAACTTAAAAGAATACTACTCTTGCCAACACCAGAATCTCCAATCAACAAAATCTTGAAAGAATAATCATAACTATTATTTCCAACTTTTGAAGAAGAACCCATCATTTTACTCTTGCTTTATAAACATAAACAACAAAGAAAAAACAGAGAGAGTGAACAGTGTGTCTGAGTTTGGAGATAGTTCTTTATCAAAAAACAGAAACCAAAACTAACTAGAAAGAGAAAAGCGTAGAAAATGGAGAAGCCAAATGGGAAATTTCCTCAGGTAGGAGACAATGGTGGGGTTGGCGGGTAGTTTTATTTCTGCTTCATGGCAATTGATTTCTTCAAAAAAAATAATGAAAATATTTAAGAAAAATAAAATTGTATATGTATCTAGTAGTGTAAAATTTCAAAACTTGAGACAAATGTTTTCTTAGTTTGAACGGCTTTTTGGTGGCTCCAAAGTTTCTGATTCTGATAGCGCCACGCGCCATGCAGTCCCGCTCCAGTTAACCCATCACCATCAAATTTTATCCACTGCGTAATTAAATTCTCTGCCTTCTTGTAAATTAATTTTCTTCCTTCAATTGCTTTCTTTTTAAATAAAAAGTACTACATGCTCCATAACATTTATTATTTATTTATATACATTTAGCGATTTGAAAGCAATTGATTGGAGGAAGGAAGAGGGTTTATTCATACGAAGCGATCTCTTGCAAAAACAGCTATGGATAGATAAGTAATTTGAAGTCCCTGGATGAAAATTATGCACATACATAATTTATAAATCAATAATTAAGCTTCAAGAATCAAGATTTTTCATGATATAATTGTGCTTATAATTGGTAATTCCCTAATTACTTTTTTTCTATATTAACAATGTTAAGATTTTTCTATCTTAAAAAAATATGTGAAATGGATAATAGTAGTAAAGAGCAATAAACTTTGAAAAATGACAGACCGGCTAATACAGTAGAATGCGAGACCCTTGAATCAATCGAATTTCAGAATTCAATATAACTGAATTTTTAAATTATATTCAAATTAATATTTAAGTCTTTATACTTTTGAAAATTTACTATAATAACCTTGATGTATACTTCTGTTTATATCAATGGTTATATATAACACGAAAGAGAATTTTACTTGGTTACGCGCTTGAAAGGCGAGTGAATAGGGAAAGTGAGTGGAAGGAGGAGACTCACTAGCCACATGCCATGGCCAAGAACTCTAGCCATCATCCTCCATATACCTACACGTGTGCAACATGCAAATAGCCAAATACCACCACTCCACCTTATTAATAATAATAATAAATTATTTTATTTTATTTGCATATTACTATTAAGAAGACTTTTTTTTTTTGAACGTTGAACTCGCTTATAGACTGACACATGTACACTTTTGGTAGCCACGTCATCTACCTGATCCAATCATTTGCTGACAAAATTATACTCTGATGTATGCCAATTTTCTCCATCACCTGAAAGCGCTTCTAACGTTTTCTTTACTTCCTCTTCCACAGAAGGGTGTCAATTATCTCCAATGGGTTAACCAATAAAAAATGAAAAGCTATCTTAATATATGTAATTATATTATTTTCTTTGTTAATTTTATAATAAACATTTTTCCGTCCTTTTTAAATATGAAAGTAATTTCATTTTAAAATTTTTTTATATCTTTACCGTTTGAAATACTTAAATAAGTTATACAGTATATCTTTTTATTTTAAAATTTTAATCATTTTTTATTTCTATATTTCTAATAAAAATAATACAAGATGTTAAAAACTTAATAATTTATGAATTAAAATGTAATTAAATTTAATGAGTTTAAAATATTGGAGGGACTAAATAATTTTATTGGATGAAGACTTTTTTTTTTAGGAGAACAGATAGAGGGATTTGCTAAATCCCTAGAAGACCTAAATTTTTAAGTTATCAGTAAATTTTAGACTCCATATATTTTCAAAAAATAATTTTTTAGAAAATATTTTTCAAAAAATTATTTTATTTAAAAATTATTTTTTAAATGACTTATTTAAAAAAAATTTTAAAAATTTTTAACTCTCAAACTATAATAATAATATAAATTTCATATTTTTAAAATTTTATTTTTAAATACAAAAACAATGAAAAAAACAATAAGTTACGGTAGTCGATGACTCATGGTGGTAGTTGGTGGTGAACTGTGAACAGTGGTAGTAATTACCGATAATTAATAAATAAAGAATATAAATTTATAAGGTCAAAATAAAATTTTAAAGTCCGAAAAATATTTACACTTTTGAAGATGAAAAGTATTTTTTTTAATGAATTAATTTTTTTATTTAAAAAATATTTTCTGTTGTTTTATTTTTTTTTAACACTCCAAGTTAAAAAAAATATTCGTGTGGTAATTATTTTATGAAAACAGACCGAAACTCGGTGTCCTATGATTTGTTTTTTTTTTGTTTGGAGTGTTGATGATTTCGAGAGCCTTTTATTTAGCAAATCTTAATTGATGATTGATTGATTAATTAATCAATTACTTTGTTGTTGGTGGACTTGCTAACAACCTGTCACCTACAACCCACGAATTTGGAGGTTCGTGCTTGTTTTGACTTTTCTTTCTCTGGAGCCCATGATGATAATGACTGCTTTACAAAATTAATTAGGTTTGAGATTGTTATTATGGGGTTGATTTACCTGTTAAGAACTCACGAATAATTTATTATTTTTAAAATTAATTACAATTTATTTAGAATTTTATTTTCTATTTCTCTCTCCCGTCAAAAAAGATAGTCGATTTTCTATTTTCACACATATTATGGTTAAATGATAATTTTATTCATATAATTTTTCTGTTATGTAAATTTTAAATAATATATAAATAATTATTATATTAAAATACTATATCTATTTCATAATATTTGTCACATTTGAGAAAAGATGTTTAAAAAATTTTTATTATATTTGTCATTTCAATGAATAATAAATATTTTTTTTTATATTTATCTTTTATATATGACTAATAATTAATATTTCAATTTAATAATTTTTTTAAAAAATTATTATTAAATAAAAGATAATATAGTCAATTTACCTAATAAGTTATTATATGTATACAAAATTTAATGGTTTTTTTTAAAAGTGTAATATTGCAAATGTGACAAATAATATAAAACAAAGGTAGTAAAAGTAAAATTTATGAGGGTTATTGAAAATAAAATAAAAATTAATTATAATGCAAAAAAGAAAAATGGACTATATTTTGAAACAAATTAAAAAAAAGATGGATTTTCTATTTGAAACGGAGGGAATATTATTATTATTATTATTATTATTATTATCACCAATATTTTAATTTAGTCAAAATTGAGTTTTATTGGATGGAAGAATTATTAAATTACTCTTTTTGTCCCAAAATATAAGTTGTTTAAAATTTTTACACAAAGATTAAGAAAACAATTAATTCTCCCATATTATAATAAAATCAAAAGTAATTTGACTAAATTATTTTTTATCTCAAAATCAATAGATATTTATAAAAGTATTTATTATTTCTTAAAATAAAGACAATATTGAAAAAATATCACTTATTATTTTTTTAAATACTCTAAATAATTTATATTTTCAGACAAAATAATCATTTAAAAATAATTTATATTTTGGAATAAAATAGGATTATCTAGTTGCTCGTTTAACTACAAGCACAACACTTTTTTTTTTTTTTGAGTGAAGAAGCACAACACTTTTTAGATAGAAGTATTAAGTAACTTAATATAATTAAAATTTATAAATGAATAAGTGATTCAGCAAATAATATGAATGATTTAATAATTTCAATAACACATTAAGAACTAAATACTTAATTATTCAAAAATAAAAAATAATACATTTTTTATGATAATATACTTGAAAATAATTATACTTTCGTTATGAAAGATTGCCCAATTTTTGCTTCTTATGTGGAATTATGGCTCATTCGGAGAGATTTTGTCAACATGCCCATGAGTTCCCTGACCCAAGCAAGGAACGTTTGTACTCGGCAGATCTAAGGGCAGGATCCCGCCGCAATAGACGGGCAGTGGAGGAAAGGTGGCTGTAGGATAGTATTCCGGTGACAGGAGAAAGGGCGGAGGAGGAGACAGTTGCGATAAGTGGGGTTACGGGGGAGCAGTTACTTAGGAAGAATCCCGCAAATCAAGGACTGCCACTGAACGTGGGAAGGATAAAATAACTCCCCACAACGTTTCGTGTATGACAATTAGCAAAGAACAATCCCATGGACGACATGCCAACATGATGAGTGTGAGGTATGATTCTGATCTCCTAGTGGTAGGAGAGACTAAACGACGTAGGTTTGAGGGGGCCTCAGCAAGCCATAGGAAAGACTTGACCACAAATCAATCTGTCTTGGTTTCTTCGGCAATTATTTCGGTGGGTCCTGGGGTCCAAGCCCACCGATGCCAATGAGTTGCTTATCTTGAAACTGTTGTGGTCTAGGCAATCCATGCACACTTCCAATCCTCAAGGACCTAGTCTCTTCTCATAGGCCCAATTTTATATTTTTAATGGAAACAAAAATCAATAAAGAAAGAGTTGAAGGAGTTCGTAAGGCCTTGGGTTATGAGGGCGGGTTTGCTATTGACCGTATCGGCCTTAGTGGCGGTCTAGCTCTTTTTTGGCAACACAAAAACTCAACCAGTCTGCTCAGTTTCTCATAATACCATATAGATGTGGCTATATCACTCTCTTCCCAACCACCATGGCGGTTTACTGGTTTCTATGGGAGGTCGAAAATAAGCATGCACAAAGAATCTTTGGAACTGCTCAGAAATCTAAAGCATAAATCTACCCTTCCTTGGTGTGGCTAGAGTCTTAGCGCAAGGCTCAGTTGAGCAGTGTCACACAACCAATAAACAATATGTCTGGGTCTCACAGCTGGACCCCCCCTATCTAATGACTTTCTCAAATGCAACTTTGATGCCTCGTGGTGTCCTAATATCAATCAAATGGGAGTTGGTTGGGTGCTTAGAAATTCTGCATGATATATGTTATTTGCATGTCAAAAGCTTCTACCAAGGCCAATGGATCCACAACTGGCAGAAGCTATATCTTTTAGGGAGGCATTGAGTTGGGTTAAAAGCAAGGGACTTGAAAAGATGATCTTTGGAACTGATTGCTTATCTTTGAAGCAATCATTCTCGTCCAATCTCACGCACAGCTAAAACTATTAATTTATTAGACTCCAGAAGATGTGTAACGAAATAAATATTCAACAATTGAAGGCTATTGATGTTTGAATAAGAATTTAAAATGAAATGATTGAATGGTTAAACACATTTTGCAGTGTAAGCAAGTCAATTAATTAATTATAACAGTATAAGATTATTGAAGTTCATGGAGTTGATACTTGTTGGATAAGCGAGAAGGGAAAAAATAAAATAAAAAAATAGAAGAAAGAAAAAAGAGGTACTGAGCTAATTTGTTAATTACTGGATCCCGTCCAACGTTTGTTTGGAAATTGCAATTGGGTTTCAAGTTCCCAATTGAAGCAGTGGGCTTTCTGTCCTTATAGTTCAAAGTTCAAGCACCCTTTCGCCTATCCATCTTCTAGTCTGCAGTTACTGCCTGTTGAATTGTTTTATATGTACTTTTACGAAAGCATCAAGTGATAAAAACCCCTCTTCAAAAAAAAATAAAAAGTAAAAACCCAACTTCACATGAATATCCGGGCCTCAGAATACTGTAAAAGTACTACCTAACACAATGGCCAGTTCCGTCTTCGTACTTAGGAGTTTGAGCCAAACCCAATACTATTAAATAATTATTGTATAATTATTTACTAATAAAAAAGAAAATCAATAAAATTAAAAATATTAGAAGGATACTCAACAAAATTAACTAAATTCACTCAAATAATTCAATATTACTCGCATATTAGAGTTAAAAACCGCGACAGGAGTAATATTAAACTATAAAATAATATTTTATAATGTGACTAAAAAATGATAAAATTTATAATAAAATAATTGTGAAATATATTATAAAATTGGATTTCACTGAGACGCGCCAAAAAAAATTACAGCGTTAAAATGTGTCTTTTAAGTATTCTAAGAAACTTTTACTAAAGTATAAAATAACAAAAACTCATACATAATATGACTTTAGGATGTCAAAATGAGTTTGACGTGTAAAATTCGATATGGATTTGCTTGATACTGAAAACGATTAGAGTCAATATGAATAGAATAAATTAATAATTGTATTAAATTTATCAACACGAAAATTAGACAGGTAATACGGCTACGACTTCTTTAAATCGCCTAATTTCATAAATAAATTAAATGGGTCGTATTGACTCGTATACAATCTATATAACCCGTTAAATATCATAAATAGGTTAAGTGAATCGTTTTAGCCTGTATACGACACACTTAACCTACTTATAATATTTTTAAATTTTAATCCATTTAAATTTAATCATATTTAAAAACAAATTTTCATGCATAAAATGCATAAATTTTTCAAGATTCATAACTAAAATAAAAAATAATACAATAATAAAATTTAAATAGATTTTAGTATGAGTATTTATATCTAAGACTAAAATTACCTATTTATTCTTCAATAAATGGGTAACTTGCCTAACTTACATGACAACCCGCAACACGACACGTTTATATTTGTATCATAGATGGATCACTCGTTTGTAACACGAATTTATTTATACCCTAACCCATTTATTTCATGTGTTAGGTAAATCATATTCATGTATTATGACTCATTTTGACATCTCTAATATGGCTTGCATCAAAAGATGCACACATACTGTTAATATATTTTTCAATAATGATAATAATTTTGAGAATTTAATTAATATATTGAAATAAGAAATTATGTATTTTTTTATTTTACGTTAATCATTCATTATAAAAGATTTTTATTTATTTAAAATATTAATGTATCATATTTATTTAGTCTCTGTATCTCGTATTTGTATTTCGTGTTTGATGTCCGTACAACTTAGCTTCTAGTATATGAGATTACTTCACACACCAAGTTAATCAACAAAGGTTTTTTTATTATCAAGAAAAATAAGTATTTTTTTTAAAAAAACTTTTATTACTTTTTTTATATAAAAGAAAAATAAATTAATAGAAAAAAGAAAACGCACAGAATAAAGAGTCGAGATTAGAAGTCATATCTTCTAATGATCAATTTTTATTAGAACGTAACTCTAAACGGACGGGAGAGTTTATTGGATTAAAAAATTCATGAATTGGAAAAAAAAAACTTAAATATGACCAATTCATTGAATACTAATATTTTTCGAAACTAAATCTAAGAAAAAATAAGAAGGAATTAATTTTTTTAGAAAAAACTTGTTACTTTTTTTATATAAAAGAAAATCAAAATTAATTTTTCTCTAAAAATTTATTTTTATAATTTTTTTATTTTATTTCTAATTTTAAAAAAAATTATCGAAATTTTTTTTCCTTATGTTCCTTTCTTATTTTCAAATAAAGTAGTTTTTATTTATTAACATTGGTTTAGTTTTCTATTTTTTTTCATTTATATGATATTGTTTAAAATAAAAAATAATTTATTTTTTTATAATTATTGTCTTTATAATGTATCTTCTTATATTAAATAATTATTTTCCTCACGCCTTGGGATTTGTATTTAAATATCGTTTAAAATAAACTTATTTATTTATATATATATACATGACACGACCTCGACATCTTATTTCCTAATAAAAAAATAATAAGTATTTTTATTAAATTGATTAGCTCTTCCATGACAAGTGTGCAATCGGGTCAGTTTGATTTAATTTGAATCAAATTGATAAAACTACAAATCGAATCATATTTAAAAACCGAACCAAAATTGAACTATATAGATATAATATTTTTGCTTGTCGTCATTTCTTAATAGAACCTTCTCTATGCGTAAGTCCTCCTGTAATATTAGTCTAAGCATCAATGCAGAATTTATCTTGCAGTATAGAATCAAAATAAATCTCATAGAGTAAATTTAATTTATCCGATTCAATTTTTAGATAAATTTGATTTATTTTATACAACTGAACAAAAAAATTAAAATAAAATTTATCTAAAATCACAAATCAAAAATAATAAAATCAAAATATAGTGATTCAATTTTTTAATTTTAATTGCGATCATCCTATCTCTCACCCTAATATTCCAAATTTACTAAAATTTATTTTTTATATTTTAAAATATAAATTGATTTTAATTGATTATTTTATATGAAATGTAAATTATTTTAAATATTTTAACGAGGAATAAATAGTATTTTTTTAATATTATTTTAAAAGAGCGCCACGTAAGAAGGAGAGACCAATCTTGAAAAAGCGAAGCACAGGTTGAGTTGCTTACACAGCCAACTTTGGTACCCTCAAAAGGTGAAGTGTGAAAGTGTACAAACAAAGTGACCGAAAAACGACATCGAAATGCCCAAATGGTCAAAACTTGGTGTAGTGTCATGATAAAGCGACACCAAGGTGAAGGCATTCATTTACTTGCCTTAGTGGACAAGTATCAAATCAAAACCCAACCATTTCTTGTTTGGCCATTATTGGATTTTTAGAGGATAGAATACTTTCTTTCTTTCTTTTCCTCCATCTATTGTCATCCAAACAAAATACAAAAGAAAAAGAAACATTTCTTTCCTTCTTAAGAAACCAAATACATGGATAATTGGACTCTTTTTAATTTTTTTTTTTTACTACTTAGACAATTTTCCTTTTTCCTTTTGCTCTGGTTTTGCCTTTCTAGCTCTTACTCAATGGATTGCCTCCTACGTACTTCAGTTAACTTTTTTGGTTAAATACATGTCATAAAATAGCATAATGATAAGTATATATATACGGTCTGATAATAAATCCACATTCGAATCGTTTTTTTCTAATACTAAACGATTAAATAATGCACTTTTTTTTGCAGAATACATAAATTTATCTCTAAACTTTTTATTTTAACTTTGTGGTACCCTCACTTTTATTTTGACTTATCAAACATTTCAACTTTTACAAATTCAAATATATACTAAATTATTTGTAAAATTTAAATTGCCATAAAATTAAAATTATAAAATTTAATGGTGAATTTATGTATTCAGCCGTTTTTCATGTGTTGAGAGATTTAGAAGTTACGTGAACAACTAATTGTTAAGTGGCACATTTTGTTTGAAATTGTGGTGAAATTGTTACCAAAATTATAAAAAAAGAGGGGGTAGTCTTCTATAAACTCTTTTAAGTGTTTTCATTTTTTTAATATTGTATGTTTGGACCATCTGTTATTTGAAATGATTATTATAATTTAAATTTGATACATAGATAATAAATTTTTATTTTTATTATTTGTAAGATAATTTATATGTTAAAAATAAGATTATTTATTTTTAAATGTATCATAGTAGTGAGACAAAAATAGTATTTTTTTTTCAAGATTATTATGTAACTGTGAATTGAATATTAAATAAAAATTTTAGAATTGAATAAAGAGATCAAATAGAAAAAAGGAAGAAAGAGTTTAAATTCAAAAAATAAGTTGTTCCTGCGCGATTAGTGAATCTTGCAATAAGCTCCCTTATCTTATCAAATGCCATAGGTAAAACTAAATCTTAAATCGAATTAGTCAATCTCTGATTATGAAATCCAAATATCGTGATTTACAAAAAAAATGCCATATATAAAAAATATTAATGTGACATCTCGACCCGGCAAAGCGATCCTAAGAGGGCGGGTAGATCAGCGCTCCTGGCAAGCTTCTAAGATGGCAGGCTTCTAAGATGGCAGACTAACTAGGATAGTGGAATGCGGGATACATGAATGAATCGGATTATATATCGAAAATGGGGTAACTAATCATCAGAGGCGCCTTTTGATGGAATGACTGGAGAGTTGGAAGAACTCCAGGGTTAAACGTGCTCGTTTGATAGAAATCCTAGGATGGGTGATCTTTTGGGAAGTTTCCATTTCACCTGCGAGACAAAACCGTGCGAGTCTTGCCAATCTTATATGGGGGAATCGGCTTGATCCAAAGCGGACAATTCCTCTGGTGGTTAGAGTCAGGGCGTTACAATTTGGTATCAGAGCCTGACCCCCTCTAGTAGATATATGGTTCGAGGACGAACCATGCAGAAGCTGGTTGCCCTATAACATCCCGATCCGGCAAAACGATCCTAAGAGGGCTGGTAGAGCAGGGCTCCTGGCAAGCTTCTAGGATGGCAGGCTAGCTAGAGTAGTGGAATGCGGGACACAGGAATGAATCGGATCATATATCAAAAAGGGGGTAACTAATTATCAGAGGCGTCTTTTGGTAGAATGGCTGGAGAGTTTGAAGAACCAGGGTTAAACGTGCTCGTTTGACAAAAATCCTAAGATGGGTGATCTCCTGAAAAGTTCTCATTTTACCTGCGAAATAAAACTGTGCGGGTCTTGCCGATCTTGTATGGGGGAGTCGACTTGATCCGCAGGTCTTGTCGATCTTGTATGGGGGAGTCGACTTGATCCGCGGGTCTTGCCAATCTTGTATGGGGGAATCGATTTGATCCAAAGCGGACAATTCCTCTGGTGGTTAGAGTTAAGGTATTACAATTAAATTCACATATGATAATAAACTTAATCCCATCTCAAACTCAAATAATTTGGTATTCCCTTTTATTATCATTACTATTTTAGTGACAATGATTATATAAAAAAAAAAGAATTTAAATCTCATACACACCTTTTACTTAATTTTGTTTCATATAGTTTAGCAAATATTTTGAACATAAAATTAAAAAATATGAAACCTTATATCAAATTAATATTTTTCATATAAATTATAAAATTACCAAAATTATTATTTTATTAGTCTGGAGAAGTGTAAAATGTTACCAAAATTTATAACTTTAAAAATATAATAGGTCTCTTATAAAATTAAGGGTATCGCGAGATTTTTTTTATAAAGTACATGATTGAATTTATACACTCGACCAAATATTATTATTCTAAAAATAAGTAGCAAATCAATATTTTTTATATAAAAATTAAAAATATTAAAAATTATTGGTAATATGAATATGTGTAATGTTATCCAAAAATTTATAAAAAAAGACTAATTACGGAGCTTAAAATTGAATTCTTTTATATAAATAACATTATCATATGAAATATTAAAATTAAATAAAAACTCTTATAAAATGATATTATCAATATATACGTTTTAATATTTTCAAAAATCTAAAAGTTGTTAATAAGTATTGTGAAAGAAAAAAAAAATTAAAATAGAAATGTATATTTATCTATCTATTTATAATCTATAATATATATATATATATATAAAAGTATGAATAGGGGAAACATTTGGTCCCAGAACGCTTCTACGTATTCTAATTGATAAAAAATATTATTAAGGATAATTTAGTTTTAATAGTTAAGTTGAGACCGCATTATATTTATTTTCCTATCTTAATTATTATTATTATTATTATTATTATAATTTTAATCTAATCCTATTCAAATTAAGAATTTATTATTTAATACGAATTTAATTAGGAATTTGTTCTATCATACCACTATATATAGATGTTTAGTTTTGATTATTTTTCGCTATCAATAATTTGTTGTTTTTGTTATTTTAAATTAAATTATTAAGTTTGCGATTTATGGTAAATATTAATTCTCTCTATTTATAAATTAATAATTTATATTTATTATAATTTAGTATCCTTATATTTTTTTATTTCTTTTTAAAGTTATAAATTAGAAAATATACATAAAATATTTTTCTTTCCGCCTTATGAGACCAAGATGGACCTGAGTCCTCCTATTTACTGGCTCGAGCTCTAGGAGACACTCGAACTTCTTAATGCTCTGCATTATGATACAATAAATCATAAATAAAATAATTATACTAACAGTTATGCACAAAAATCACATAATACTTAATTCAGTCACATAATACATAATCCTTCAATTAAATAATCTCAACATTGCCTCTAACACAAGTTGGAGAAATTAAAACTTACTATGAAATTGAATTTAATAATTCTTATTATTATATTTTTCATATTATTATTTTTGCAGGATATGATTAAATATCTTTTTTAGCTATCGTCACATAATCAATAAAATATTTTCTTTGCTTCATCATGCTTTATTTTATTTATTTTCATTAATGCAACAAGATAAATTATTTTAATTTTTTATTCCATAAGTTATATAGAATGATTAAATCGACACTCTTGAAGTAAGGAAAAGAGAATGAAGTCTCAGATTATTAGTGCTTAAAACTAACCATATAGAATCTTAACAATCATTAACCAACACTGCATAGATGAAATAACCCATTAATTTATTTTTAAAAGAATTTGCATTTAAAATTTAATTGTAAATTTTCACCAATGAGAATTGGCGAAAAATAATATTTTATGCCGCGAACCGAATCGAAAACCGAATTTAAATAGTCTAATTCAGTCGAAAAATCCTTAAATCAAATGGAAT
>CANUEX010038916.1:0-29062 GCA_948099535.1 Jatropha multifida
GGAGATCTACCATGTGTTGTTTTCTATTCCAAAAGGCTGTCGGTAAATCTAAACATATCTCTTTTTCAATAATTTTTTGAAAATCACAAATTTTTTGTTTCATGGAATTACCTTGCAATTGCTCCTGAATTCTTTGGAAAATGACACTTTATTTCGAATCATTGAGTTCTTTTTCTTTTGTCTATACAAGGAGATTAAGTTGATTTATGTACAAAGAATGGGCTTCTAAAAGATTGAGGTTCCTAGTTTTTGGCTTTACAATAAAAGAAAAATTATTTTCTTGCTATTTACTTTGGAAGAAATATGATCAGAATCAACTCTATAAGGGGTGATTTTGTTAATGAATGGTGTGCCTAAGATGATACTATGAGAAATATCTTGTGCAATGAGAAAATGATTTAAAATATGAACACCATTATTAACAATGGAGGCATCAGTTTTGTACTTGATCTTTATAGGAGTATCATTAGCTGTTCTCAACTCCTCATCAGTCTTTTGAAAAAATGTTGTAGGTACTATTCCTTCTTTGATACAATTGAGGTCGGCTCCTGTATCAAAGAATGCAATAGTATCAATTTGAAAATCCTTTTGAAAACAAATTGCCTTCGGTTGAGATTGACTTTGCAAATTCAATGTGACTTTGATCAAGTACTTTCGAGAGGTGACTTGTTGCAAAATACAAACAAAATCAGTTGGAAATTTTAAGATTTTTGTAACAAAAGCATTTGTTTTTCATCAAGATTTTCTTCAGAGTCTTTAGAGATTAAGGAGTCAAGAACTTGAACATCATTTTTCAATTTTTGCTTCAATTATTGAAGTTCTCGCTTGACAAGTTTGATTCCCTTTTTTGTTCCCTGATGAGTAGAATCAAAACATTTGTTTGTGTCAAGTGATTCACTAGACAGAGAAGTTGCACGAAAGGACTATTGAAGTTTTTTTATGCATTTCTTTTGGATTTCTGGGTTTGAAACATCACTAATAATATCAAGGAAAAGCTTTTGTTCTTTTGAGAGAACATTTATCTCCTTAACATTTGAAAATGGTAAAGCAACAATTTTTCTGGGATTTTGAGAAGGAGAAGAGAAATCTGAGAAGTTAATAAAACTTTAACCTATCCAAAAAACTTCTTTAGGAAAACAAAGTTTTGAGGTTTGGACTAAAAAATTATGCAAAAAAGAAATCTTTAAAGGGAGGAAAAAAAAAATTTTTTTATTCAAATTATTTTCCTAAAGTATTCGACTGAAATATTTTTTGGGGAAAATATCTTTGTGCCAAACAGGATTACAAAATTTTTTGTCAGCAAAAAGAGAATTATTTTTTATCTGCAAAGAGATGGCTAGAAAGAGAGGGATCTCAAAATTTTGGAATGAATGACTCTCTACGAAACAAAACTTTTGAGGATTTGAATGTTCTTCCCACAAATCTTTTTCTTGATGACTGTCATTTGTTTGAAAACCATGATCATATTTTTCCTCTTTGTTAATTTTATTAATGAGTGAAGGAACAATCGTTGTTTCATCTGTATTTGAAGACTCTTCAATGTTTTGGAAAGATTGTTCTACTTTTGAGGTTTTTTCAAAAACACTTTTCTTGGTTTTGAAAGGATATTCAATATTGTTTTTGAAAGTAAATTCTTCAAACAATTTGAAAAATAGAATGTTCATGCGCTTTTGACCATGTATTCATAATATTTTTCTTGGATTTGATGTCTTTATTCAAGGAAATTTTTGAAAAACCATAGTCTTTTCTCTTTGTTATAAGAGTCATAAAATTCATTGTGCAAAGATGTTTTATCAATTTCAAAATCTTCAATAATAATTTCTTCACTATTCACTATTTTCTTTCCGTTCCTACTAGAGGTAGAGGAGTCAGAAGAGAATGAGAGATTTCTATTGAGGATACTCATGATTTCTTAGCAATACTTAGCTCGAGTGCTACTCTTGTAATGGTAAGCTGACCAACGATTTTACTGCCTCTCTGGGTCTTACTATCGGGACTACTCACCCCCGTTGGAACCCTCACACTAGAGCTAAATAGAACTAAAAAGGACAAGAGCAAACCCAATAAGCAATCACTCTCTCTCTCTCTCTCTCTCTCTCTCTCTCTCTCTCTATATATATATATATATAGCAAATATTTTTTTCCCGAGATCTTGACATGTGGTGTAATCTTTCTATTAGACTTTCACTTAGCATATTTTTTCAAAAAGTGCAGGCTACACAACAAGGGGTAACCAGACCACCACCTAATGGCAGTTAACATATTAATGTATCGGTTTGATTTTAGGCTTCTTGTCTTTTGGGGATTCCAATCCAAATTAATATTAATTATTAATTATTTAAAAATAATAAATTTTATTAACAATCAATTAATGTATTGAATGTGTTTAATCTATTAATGTATTGGTTTGGTTTGAGTTTGTTTCGATTAGTATTTTTTATTTGGTTTGATTTCATTTGTGTTTAACTTTTGTATTGTTTGGGTTAAGTCTTCTTATCTTTTAAAAATTTCAATCTAAATTAATATTTATTATTTATTATTGAAAAATAATAAAATTTAATAACAATTATAAGTCAATAAGTTTATATGGAGCTATAATAACCTATTATTAAAGCTGTAACGTTTACTTTGTAATAAACGTTTAACATTTATTTTTAAAATGGTGTAGTAATAACCTTTTATTTTTAAATTTTAAACTATTTACTTTCAAAAAATAGTTTAGGTTTCTTAGGAATACTTTGTAAGTTCTATTACTTTATTTTTATGTATTTTTAGCAAATGCGTATTTGAAATAACCCAAAAATTCAATTACGGGAATTTTTCATTTAAAAATTTAATTGAAAATTTAACCAATGAAATTACACAATTAAATATTTTATTATTGCTAAATCGGACTCGTAAATCAGTTTAAATTATCCAAAAATCAAGTGAAAAACCCATTAACCAAGCAAAAATCGAACCAAATCACTAAATTGGGCTAAATCGATTTGAATCAAATCGAAATAGTCTAGAAACCCTAAACTTCTTTTTCTTTTCCCTTCTTCTATTCTTTGTCTTTCTTTATTCTCCCTAGCGCCGCTCAACTCTCACCTCTCTCTCTCTCTCTCTCTCTCTCTCTTAGTCTCGGGCCATTTGAGATAGGTTAGGCTCGATGAGCCTCCATCTTGCTGCCAACCACTTTCTTCCTCTCTCAGCTCGATTGCGCCTCACCTGTGATCTCAGTTTTGATCACTACTCTTTGCGATCTTAGCTGTCGACCTCAATCTCTCCATTTGCCGCTTGACGTCGCATCTTCTTGGTCGCAACTCCGGTCAGCGTTACAGCTCAAGATTGCCCTATTGTTACCAAGGGCAAAGACTTGCCCACAAATTTGATTATTTTAGAAGTAATATACTTCAATATTATTTTGGGCATGGATTGGATAGTGAAGCATGATGCAACCATTCATTGTAAGAGTAAAGAAGTTACTTTTGATTTACTTAATGACATGAAGCTCACTTACAACGCGGATAAAAGTAAGGCTCCTTATAATTTAATTTCTACGATTAGCACCAGGAAAATGTTAAACCAAGGTTGGCAAGGATATATAGAGATGGTGAAAGATACTACTATTTTAGAAACCCACAAGAAAGAAGATGTGTCAATAATGAATGAGTTTTTGGATGTATTTCTAGAAGAACTACCTGGTCTTCTTCCAGATCAAGAAATTAAATTTTGTATTGATCTAGTTCTTGACACAGAACCTATATCTACGCGACCTTATAGAATGGCACCTACAGAGTTGAAAGAGCTTAAAGAACAATTACAAGAGTTGCTAGATAAAGACCTCATTAGGCCAAGCACTTCATCTTGGGGTGCTCGAGTCCTTTTGTGAAAAATAAAGATGGTTCATTTCGCCTTTGTATCAACTATAGACAATTAAACAAAGTGACAGTGAAGAATAAATATCCACTTCCTAAAATAGATGATATGTTCGATCAGTTACAAGGAGTCATTTATTTTTCAAAGATCGACTTAAAGTCTAGTTATCAGGGGCAGAGGCAGAAAATTTAGCCAGGGTGGCAAATATTTAAAATTAAATTGCACTAAATAAAATAATAAAAATGATTTTCATTAATAAAATTTTAAATGTTTATAATTACAATGCAATTCGACGATTTTGCATATTTTGAAAATGTCAAATGATAGTCTCTTCATCAATAGTTAGAAATAAGTCTTTTTCAACATAAATAACCATAATATCATTCAACCATTGATCTCCTATTCTATTGCGTAGCCTATTTTTTATAATATTCATAGCAGAAAAGCTTCTCTCCACTGAAGCTGTTGTAATAGGCAAAACTAATGACAAAACAATAAGCTTGTAAACTAAATGATATGCCGTATGTTTACCTAACCAGCATTTGAGAAAGCTCAGAAATTCCTTGCAACTATAAAAATTCAAGCTTTGAATGCATTTCAGTCATATAAACATCCAATTGACCTGAAAGAAATTCAACATCTACTTCTGAAAATCTCTTGGATATGATCTAGCAAGTTCAATCAATTCTTTTTTTTGAAATTGGGAGAATGAATTTCTAAGACCTAGACATGAAGCACAACAAAGTAATTTTGTATTCACCTCATTAAAACGGTTATTTAACTCGTTCAGTTGCAAGTCTAAAATTGTATAAAATAGCTCAACCCGATAGTGATGGTGGTTTTGCACTTGCTTAATCCCACGCTATTGGATTTCATGAGTTATATATATATCATCCATATTAGCAACAAGTACATCAAACTTAGTGCAAAATAAGGAAACTTTATCAAGTAGCTCATTCCATGAATTATCTCTCATCTTTTGAAGCAAATCGTTACACTTACCAAACTCATTGCATTTATAATATATTGATTCTTTCTTTTTAATGCAAGAGATAACTCATCAGTAATAGACAATATTGATTTCATTAAAAGCAAACAAAATAGAAATTCAAAAGATTCCATTACCGTTATCAAATCACATGCTTCTCTATGGAACGATAATGTGAACCCCAACGAGTATCACTACTCCTAGCAAGTGCATACTCTTGATTCATACCTTTTCCACTAGAAGCCTCTTTATTTAGTAAATTCTCAATAAATCTAGTTGCAACAGCTTGTTTCTCTCGAAGTAATTCTTTATGTTTACATGAACCTCCAATAAAATTCACAAGTCTAGAGATTATATGAAAAAGTGAATTTACCTATACATTATTTTTTGCAAGAGCCACAAGAGCTAGCTAAAGTTGATGAGCAAAGCAATGGACACAATGTGCTGATTCATTATCTTGCAAAATAAGTGCCTTAACAGCCCCCCCCCCCCCCCCTTCCAAATTCACCTTCCATGTTACTAGCCCCATCATAGCCTTGCCCACAAAGCCTGGAAGTGCTTAATCTATGACAAGAAAACATATTTTCAAGTGCAGATTTAAGTGTCTTTGCATCAGTTTTGATTACATGCTTAAGACCTAAGAACGATTCAGCAACACAACCTTTTTTATCAACATACCTCAAAACAACAAACATTTTCTCCTTTATCAAGATATCATGAGATTCATCAATAAGAACAGAGAAAGGACCATCACCAAGATTTTTAATAATACATAAGTTATTTCAACTGCATAAGCAGAAAAAATATCCTTTTGAATCTTAGGAGAAACTGACTTTAAATTTTCAGGAGCATTATTGAGAGTAATAAATTGAATTTCCTTATTACGTTTACTAATATACCTAAAAAATGTGAGAACATTACTAGGATTAGATGAACTTTCAACTTCATCATGGCCACAAAAATCAAGTCCTTATTCTAACAAAAAAGAAACAGCATCTAAAGAAGCAAGCAAGTGAGTTTGATAGGAAACTTTAGCCATATCGGATTATTTAATTATAAGTTGCTCAATGTGCTACCTTTGATCCATAAGATCTTCGCCTTTACTAACAACTATTCTATGAGCACTTCCTAGACCTCCCTAATTTTGATTTAGTCTTTTTTTAGCCTTCCAATTTGATAAGTCAGTTTTTACAAATGTGTCACCACCACCTTGATCTCTCATATCTTCCTTAAAAAGATAACAACAAAGACAATAAGCTTCATCTTTTTTTATGTTGTAATCTAACCATTTAAATTCGTTAAACCAATTGCGGTTGAACTTTTGTCTCTTTGTTCCAAATGCTCTAAATGGAAAATTATGTTCTGTAGGTTGACAAGCACCTTTTTGCAAATATGCTTTGTGGACAAACTCTCAAATATTAGGGTCATAATCTATAATTCAAGGTCTCTCACTCGGATCTAAATGAAGATTTGACAATTCAAATTCATTGGAGTATTCTTTCGATAAAGAATCGATTTCCTTTGCTTTTGAAAATAGATCAATGTCTAATTCTAAACGAACATGCATTAAAGAGTCACTTTCTTTTTGCAAAGATGATTGTTCATATGTGAATTTTCTTTTAGGAGCAAAATACTTTTTCATAGTCATAACTGTAACAACAAAAATAAAAAATATATATATAAAAACTTCTCAAACTTCATAAAATAATTTGCTGCATTATTTAATTAATAAAGATGAAAAATAGTTAAAAAGAAATAAAAACCTAACTATAACAATTAAGAATGAAGTCTAATGAAGTGTCAAATTCACTTTTGATTAATTCTTTTCTAAGCTTAATTTAGAGAGTATATTATATTATTTTATGAAAAGTCTATACAATATAAATTTCAAGCTTAAAGTAAAATATTTTTTATTCTATAAATCTTCTACTATCAATCTAATTATATATATATAAGATTATAATTACTATGTCATTTAAATCCAACCTCTCTACACAATACATTGTCCTTGTCTAGAGATTTCTTAGGCAGCTGCAATTTGCAAGTTTTAAAACTCCAATTTACTAATTTAGAATCCTCACGACCTACATAGCCCTCATTACAATTATTTCTCCAAATGCAACCTTACTTTGGGGAAACATAAACATTTTAATGGAAGAGAACATAAAATAACAAATAAATGAATAAAATTTATGTTGTAAAAGTCCATCATCCAATGGAAAAACAAAAAAAAAATTGAAAATTGAAAGTCTTTCAATATCAGAAAATGAATTGTCATTCTTCATCTATCACAAAAATATTTAAAATCAATTCAAAATAAAAAAATCCAATCTTTGTCACTAACTCTTAATAAAATGATTAATGGTTGATTTAGATTAAGGATATTTTCAAGTCAGTTAGGTATAATATAGAATTTGAGATAAAATATTTTTTAATTAAATTTAAAAATATTTTTTCCATAAATTGGATTTATGTTTTCCCTAAATTGGATAAAAATTAAGAACTTAATTCCTGATTCATACTCAATAGACCACAAAAAATTAAATATTGAGAATGTGAAGTACTTGAATAATACTTAATAGAATGTGAAGTACTCGATAGCCTTCGCCCTTGGTTGATTGTTAGATGCCTTTTGATATGCCTTCAATAGATTAAAAATTGAATACTAGATGATTGTTAAAGAATAAAAAAAGAGAGCAAGTTGCTTAAAGCGGCTAACAGTGAATAGAATAGAAAATACCAAGATAGGGTTTTCTATGTTCTAATAGGAATTTTTTAAAATTAAAAAATTAACCTTGTCATTTAATTTTTTTTTTTCAAATTTTATGCCTACCCTGGGCTTCACGTACCTCTGCCCCTGTGGTTATCACCAATTGAGGATTAGGAGTAAGTGTAACAGTTTGATTTTTCGGTGTCGTAAATAGTGATTTACCGGTCTGCGAATAGTACCATCAGTCCGGGACTTAGTATTATTTCGGTCCGGAAAAATTACTACATGTGTCTAGTATGTTATTTAATATTTTTGGAACATGTTTCCATTAAAGAATGTAAGTTGTAATTTTTGGGCTTTATAATTTATTAAGTAAAACTCTAAGATTAGCCATGAAATTTATGCATTAAGCCATGCTCCTTTCTTTTCTAGTGTTAATTTTTGAATTTAATGTTATCTTTTCCTACTTTGAAGAGATTGGTGAACCCTCCACCAAAGGCAAAGAGAAGGCTAAGGATTAGTGTTCTCTAAGCTTATTCAAGCTCATTTAAGAGGTTAGTGCCCTAATATTATACTTCCCCATTCATTTTCTCCAAGTTGTAAATTTTTAGGTTTTGAGTGAATTACAAGTTCTTAGTGATTTTGTTAGGAAATTGCTTAATTAATTGTTTCTACATGATTTCCTATGTTTCCTGAGCATGATAGAATGCTTGAAAGGGAAAGGAAACACCTCCTTCCCCTTCACTTCTGCTTGGCATAATGTATGAGGATGAAGGGCACTATGTGTTCTTGAATTTTTAAGCTTGTTTTGGACATAAATGAGCTTGTTAGTAAGTAAATTAATGATGGTTAAAACCATTTTTATGTATTTTAATATTTAAGAGTTTGGCCAAAACTTAAAGAAGCTTTAAATATGTGAAAATGGATTTTTTAGGTTAAATGTGTTTAGATAAAGGTTTTGATGCTCTAAACAAATAATTTTAACTTGAAAAATGGTATTTAATGGAAGGAAATCTCATTCTCTTCTTATAACTTGAAGAGGCCGAACCCCCTCCATGGTGGTAAGGCATGTTTTGTTTCTTCTAAACATGGGTTTTTAAGTACTTAAGTTAGGAGTGAATGAGTATTTATGAAAAATGATTTTGATTTGGGACATAAGGAAGATTTGATAAGAATTTACAAGTTGTAAATTAAGATATTTTGAAATAATAAATGTTGAGCTATGCAATGTTTACCTAAGGAATTATTTTATAAGAAATAAGAATATTTATTAAGAAATTAATTTATTTTGGACTCCTATGTACTTTGGTTGAAATGTGATATGATATGATTCATTTATGTAAGATGAGCATGCTCGGCTTTAATGCCTTTATGATATGATATGAGCTATGATCATATGCTAGGCTCTGGATGCCTTATGTTTAAGCAGATGAGCTTATTATGTATAAGTAAGCTTAAATGTCTTTATCTTATGGTTGGCAACCTAAGGCCAAATACGTTATGATATGGAATCTAATTTATTATTGTTTCTCCTAGTATGTTGAGCCCCAAGTTAAATGAAAGTAACCACGCATATGTTTTAAATGCTAAAAAGAAATACATTTGTTATGTTTTAATTAAAGATAAAGAAATAAATTTTAATTGAACATATTATATATTTTTATGATTTTGTTAATTTATGGTTAAATTTGCATATGACTTATGTTTTAAGTAATTTTAATAATGGAGATTTCATTATTATTTCTAAGTGTTTTATAAGAAATTTGTTCAAGTATTTCTTTTCTATTAGCACCACTGAGTTATATACTCAGCGCATTGATTTTTGTCACGCGCAAGTTTAGAGCAAAGGGTACTACCTGAAGACCCAAGGTTTAGCATCGGAGGAGAAATACCACCTTTGGGTAGGACATGTATTATGGCATAGTTTTGGCATGTAAAAATAAACAATGTAAATGATTAAGGTTGTATGTATTTTAAGCTTGTAATATATTAAGAGTTGTGATAAATTAAGTAATAATATCTTACTATATCTTTTGGTGTATAATTATAGATGATTAATCCGCTGTATATTCGTATTAATGTCACGAAAGAACCTAAGAGAATTGATGGCTAATTAGAAGTGCTTGTGATTTGTTATCTTGATTTGGAGTTATGGGAGTTTGGAGGAATAATTGGGAGTGTTTATGTTTTTTTGTGTGGCAAGTGAATTTTTAGGGGAAACTCTTGCGAATTTTTCATAGGAATTTCCCTAAGCTTTCATCTATTTAAGAGGTTATTAAAATATTACTTGCCGCCTTAAGAGGATTTAACCACTTGTAATATATGATCTTAGCTAGTAAGTAAGATAAGACGGTGCTCCGGCACCGAATGTGGCATCTGCCGTTTGGTTCTCCGGGATTGGACGGTGGGTATTACAGTAAGACATTTCTAAAATAGCCTTCAGAACTAGATATGGTCATTATGAATTTTTGGCCATGTCCTTTGGACTCACCAATGCTCCGACAACTTTCATGGACGTGATGAACCATGTGTTCAAACCTTTCTTAGATTAATTTGTGATTGTGTTCATTAATGATATTGTGATTTATTCTAAAATTGAAATGGAGTGTATGCATCATCTCAAAATTGTGTTAACGGAGTGTATGCATCATCTCAAAATTGTGTTATAGTCATTGAGAAGCATTGATTATATGCTAAGTTTTCCAAATGTGAATTTTGGTTAAAGTGTGAATTTTGGTTAAAGTCATGTGATATCTAAAGATGGTATTATGGTTGACCCTAAGAAAGTTGAAGTAGTCATTAACTGGCCTAGACAGACTACCGTCAAAGAAATTCATAGTTTTATGGGTTTAGTTGGCTATTACCGTCACTTTGTGCAAGGCTTTTCTAGGATAGCAACTCCATTAACAAGGCTAACTCGAAAGAATGCTAAGTTTGTGTGGTCTGATTCCTGTGAAGCAAGCTTTTAGAAGCTTAAAGAATGTCTAATACTACACTAGTGTTGGCCTTACCATCAGGCAATGAAGGGTACACTGTGTTTTGTGATGCATCCAAAGTAGGGTTCGATTGTGTCTTAATGCAACATGGTTAAGTTATTGCATATGCTTCTAGACAATTGAAGAAGAATGAACAAAATTATCTCACTCTCACTCATAATTTGTAAATGGCCACTATCGTTTTTGCATTGAAGATTTGGAGACATTATCTATATAGCGTGTCACATGAAATCTTTACTCATCATAAAATCTTGAAATACGTTTTTTACTAGAGAGATTTAAACCTGAGGCAGAGATGTTGGATGGAATTCCTTAAAGACTATGATTGCAACATTTAATATCACACAAGAAAAGCTAATGTAATAGATGATGCCTTAAGCCGAAAGTCTTTAAGAAATTTACCACACATTGCAATACAAAGGAGATGGTTGATTTGGCAAATTAATAGAATGCTTGATGGAGGTCTTGAGTTGGAAATTCCTACTTTGAGTACTCTATTAGCTCATTTTACAGTAAGACTGATGTTATTTGACAAGATCAAATCTACACAAAATAGACACCCACAACTACAGAGAATCATGCAAGAAGTGGCTACTAGTGGATCTGAAAATTTTATGATAGATATTGGAAGAGTACTTAGAAATGATACACGAGTATATGTCCAATGTTGACAACCTTAGAAAGGAGATTTTGGATAAAGCTTATTATGCCACTTATAGCATACATCCTAGTGTTACTCACTTATCGATGAATAAAAGCAGGACATCAAAGACCTGCAAGGTTACCATAACAATTGTCGATACCAAAATGAAAATGGAAAAGGATCACTATGGATTTTGTAATAGGATTGTCGAAAACACCAGAAAGTCATGATTTGATTTGGGTAATAGTGGATCAACTTAGTAAAACAGCTCATTTTATTCTAGTAAGATCCTCCTATAATGCGAATAGATTGGCGAAGATATATATCAAGTAAGTAGTACGACTACATGGGATTCAAGTCTCTATTGTTTCTAATAGAGGAACACACTTCACTTTTAGATTTTTGCAATCATTACAAAAAGCTATGGGAACAAGGCTTGGTCTTAGTACAGCTTTCTATCCACAGACCGATGGGCAGTCTAGAAGGACTATACGGACGTTGGAAGATATGCTTCGAATGTGCATGCTCAATCTTGGAGAACATTGGGACTCACACCTACCATTAATAGAATTTGCTTATAATAATAGTTATCAAGCGAGCATAGGTATAGCACCTTATCAGACTCGTTATGGGAAGAAATTTAGGTCACCTATTTGTTGGGAAAAAGTAGGAGACAAGCAGTTAGTGGGGCCTGAACTGATTCAACACATATGAAAAAGTACCTGTCATTCAAGATCGAATCAAGACTGCTTTTGATAGACAGAAAAGTTATATTAACCCTAAACATAAAGATGTGATGTTTCAAGAGGGTGATTTAGTTTTTCTCAAGGTATCCCCTATGAAAGGAATACTTTAATTTGGCAAAAAAGGGAAGTTAGCTCCTAGATATATTAGACCATATCCGATAGTTGCAAAGATTAGAGAAGTAGCTTATTAATTGGACTAACCTAATGAGTTTTCTCATGTTCATCTGGTCTTCCATGTGTCCATGCTACGAAAATACATTTTTGATCCATTGCATGTATTAGAACCTCAGGACATTCAAGTGACTAAAGACCTAAGTTATGAATAGGTACCAGTTAGGATTCTCAACTATCAAATCCATAAAATTCAATCTAAAGAGATTCATATGGTCAAATTATTATGGAGAAATCATTCTATGGAAGAGTGCACATGGGAAGTCACATCCGAAATATAAGAAAAGTATCCATATCTTTTCCCTTCTACGTAAAGGTCTCTTAATTATAGAGTAATTGAATCTAGCTTATTTCCCTGTAACTGAATCTGTCCTTATTTAATCGTTACCTATTGTATTTCTCATACCCTTTTCATTTCTAAATTTGAGGACCAATTTGTCACGACCCAAAACCGTGGGCCGGACCGGCACTAGGACTTAGGTAAGCTTAAGGCCCCCGAGGCCCGTAGTAAGCCTAAACTATTAAAATTCATTCCTATTATCATTTGACTAACGGAATAGTAAGCCCATAATATGACATTATCTATACAATAATCAGAGTTAACATTTCTGACCCAGTCTTAATATTAAATACTGTTCATAGCTCGGGCCCATATTCATTTAATAAAAATGCATTCTCATGTAAATATTTATTTGTCATAATATGATCAAACTATTCCTATCATATAGTCTCCAAATATTCAAAAAAAACACTCCACAATTTATTTATAATCACATGATAATTTCTTTTACATAACCAAATATTAATTAAACATCCTAACTGCGAAACCGAACAAAAATACTCGAAATAGCTTAAGTCAAGAAATAGTTCATACTAACATTTTTAAGGTTTGAGACAATCGCTAATTCTCTGTGGAGAAGGAAGCAGAGTTTTATATACCAGCAATACTTTTATTTCCTGAAAAATATTTATGGAAGGGGGGTGAGTTTCACTAAATTCAGTGAATAATAATAAATAATGCAAACCCACACATTCAGGCAGTATGCTTTTACAATATATAAAATGGGCATACTTCACAAGCACGTGTCATACAACAACATCTTCAAACAAATCACATTCAAATATTCACAACATGTAGAAATTGGTCAGTGAAGTCACAAATCCACCTATTGGCCCCCGACCAATTTCCATTATAATAATATATATATAACCGGGAGCCGATCCCCCATACCTAGCCCACTGACCCATAGTGACACACGTCCTCCCAATTTCCACCCAGATACAAAACACATTATTTTCACATCGCAAGTAGTCACCAAATATAATCAATACAATAAATGTAACATATGAATGTAATCAAGTGCGAAAATTATATAAATTTATAGAATCAAAATATCATATATTAAAGATTGAGATTATAGAACTGAATTATTATATTTCGAAGATGAAGAATATCAATATAACAATAGAAATAGGAAATGAGTCATGATTATTTTAAATAATATAAAGAGTATATGGTATGCATATCAAATGCATGTATGCAGGATGGTGTGCACCATTTATTATTACTCACAGTGACCGCAGAATAAATTCAGGTCTGTCCTGGGTTCTGATCTGGAGGAGCAGTAGAAGAACTCGGTCGATCTAAGAAACACATATAATAAGGAAAATACAATCAGATAATGACTCCCTTAATTAAGAATTTAAAAAAAATTAATTTAATAAATCTATCTGTTCATTTTATTTTTTTGACTAAATTTCTAATATTATTTCCACAAAAATATAACTATCCACCTATTTTAATATAATCCAGCTTTCTAAGATAACCATCTTGTACACTAAATAAGTATTCAAATAATAATTATAATCAACTCTATAACTATAATAAGCCTTTAATTCAAAAATCCTCAATTATATATTTCTATTAATTCACTATATAACCTTACTATTTACTAGCAATTAATTTATTCACTTATTTTGTAATATAATATTTATACTCCAAATATATTTATACTCCAAATTATAATTTAACACCAACAATAATAATAATTCTAACTAATTAAAATCTTCAAATATAATTCGTTAGCAATTTTACCAAATATTTATTTTCAATCCAAATTCACTTAAACTCAGTAATCATATAAATATACTTCTTTCACCAAAATTTCATTTAACGCCCGAAATAATCGTGTCAATCTAATTTAATTCATAATTGATCAAATTCTCAAGATACCAATAGTAATATAATATTTCAACTTAATATATAAAAATCCATTTTTCCACATTAATTCCTTTAATCTCAAAAATAATTAGTTCTACCCTTTAATATACTCCATTTATTATAAATCTTTCAAATGTACCCATTGAACCTTAATAATGTAATTTTCAAAATTTTGAAATCTTAACACTAACTAATTTAATTCACTAACTCTCAAAATTAATTAAAATTCTTTAATGAATTTATTTACCAAATCCTCAACTAATCATCAATTACATAATTAATTAATTAATCAAAAATATTGAAATTAACTAATAACCCAATAATCAATAATTCGCCAAAATTCTAATAATATACCTTCTAAATATAATAAAATCAATCAAAATAATAAATCAACCTCCTATAAATAATTAACCACTATAACTACTCAATTTAACTAATTAACTACCAATATCATCCCTAAAAATAATTAAATCCACCAATAATATAAAATCAACAAATAATCCATCAACCACCTAATTAATAAAACTAATCAATCAAAATACTAAAATTAATAATTAATATCCTAAAATCAATTTAACGTCCTTAATTAACATAATTCCAATTAAAATTAATAAATCTCAACCTATACTAAATAATCAATTAACTACCATAATTCTATCAATATACCACAAAATCAACTAAATAATAAATCAATTTCCACAAATACTCTATTTAACTAATTACTCATTCAAAATACTAAAATTCAAACTAAAATATAAAAAATTAACTAATCAATTACCTAACAATATAACAAAATCAAATAATCAAAATTCTAATAATTAACCATAAATATATAAAAATCCAACCAAACAATTGTTCAAAATCCTAAAATCAATCAATTATCACAATACTCTAATTAACTAATTAATTATTGAATATTAACTAATTAATCAAATAAATTCTGTAAATAATAAAATTAATATCCAATAATATAAAAATCCCGATGATCCTTGAATCGAAGGAGGAGGAGATGGTGGCCTGTAGCAAGCTAGGCTTGCTGTGGTTACCAGGAACTGCTACAACGGAGGAGACGGTGGCTGGCAGGAGACGAGCGGCTGGAGGTGCTGCTGGGTCTACTGGTTCACGCTTTAGAGGGAGAAGGGAGGAGCAATGGCCGCATGAGGAGGAGCTGCTGGAGCTAGGTCGCGTGATGGAGGAGGGAGGAGCGGTGGTGTAGCTGCTGTCGCAGTACCGCTGCTACTGCTTGTGGCGGTACTAGCAACGCTGCAGGTGGCTGGCGTTGCGTAGAGACGGAGAGGCAGAGAGAGGAGAGAGAAAGAGAGAGGGTTGAAGCTGGAGGCATGGCCGGCGCTGCTCCCGGAGAGGCAGTGAGGTGGTCGGTGCGGCAGAGAGAGAAAGATATTAAAGAGAAAGAAGGAGAGGAAGAGAAGGTTGGTAGCGTGAAGATGAAGAGGAAGGTAAGAAAATAAATAAAAAAAAATAAAGGAGACAAGAAAAGATAGAAAGAAAAAAAAGAAAAAAAATTATTGCAAGGATACAAACCACCCAAAAAAAAACAGCGAAAAATTTATTAGTGCACAGTATTTATAAAAAATATCTTATTCAGATTTAATTCAAATTGATTGGGTCAATTCAAATGTTATGTGGCTCAATATTATTGGTTAATAATTTATAATTAAATTTAAATGGGAATTATTTTGAAATAAAAATTTCAAGGTATTACAATTCTCCCCTCCTTATAAAAATTCGTCCTCGAATTTTAGAAATAACAAGATAGGACAATATACAAGCAAGGAACATACAAAATAAGCCAAATTCAATTATCAACAATATAAAGCCTCTCACTCAAAATGAAAAAAGATAGGGATATCTCTCTTGCATCTCCGCTGTCACTTCCCACATGCACTCCTCGACAGAATGGTTTCTCCACAAAACCTTAACCATAGGAATCTCTTTAGACCATAGCTTACAAATCTGAAAGTCCAGAATTTTGACAGGTACCTCTTCATATGTCAAGTCTTCATTCACTTGAATCTCTAGAGGTTCCAATACATACAATGGATCAGATATATACTTGCGTAGCATGGACACATGAAAAATTGGATGGACGTGAGAAAATTCATTCGGTAGGTCCAGTTGATAAGCTACCTCTCCAATTCTAGTAATAACTGGATAAGGTCCAATGTATCTCGAAGCTAACTTTCCCTTTTTGCCAAACCGAAGAATTTTTTTCATAGGAGATACTTTCAGAAAAACCAAATCGCCCTCTTGAAATCTAACCTCTTTATGCTTAGGATCAGCATAACTTTTCTGTCTGTCAAAAGCAGTCTTGATTCGATCTTGTATAACAGGTACATTTTCTAATGTAACTTGAATCAATTCAAGTCCCACTAGTTGCTTATCTCCTATTTTCTCCCAACATATAGGTGATCTGCATTTATTTCCATATAAGGTTTCATACGGTGCCATACCTATACACGCTTGATAACTGTTGTTATAAGCGAATTCTGCTAATGGCAGATGTGAATCCCAATGTCCATCGAAATCTAGTATGCACATTTGAAGCATATCTTCCAACGTCTAAATCGTTCTCTCAGACTGTCCATCAGTTTGTGGATGAAAGGCTATGCTGAAGAGGAAGGTTGGTAGCGTGAAGATGAAGAGGAAGGTAAGAAAATAAATAAAAAAAAAAAAAAGAAAGGAGACAAGAAAAGATAGAAAGAAAAAAAAATTATTGCAAGGATACAAAATGCCCAAAAAAACAGCGAAAAATTTATTAGTGCACAGTATGTATAAAAAATATCTTATTCGGGTTTAATTCAAATTGATTCAGTCCAATTCAATAATTGATCCGATATTTAATTGGTTTAACGGTTTTTCAATCAATTTTAGGGCGAATCAAAATGGTTTTCGATTTCAATAAATGTTACGTGGCTCAATATTATTGGTTAATAATTTACAATTAAATTTAAATGAAAATTATTTTGAAATAAAAATTTCGGGGTATTACACAATTTCTATGAGGGGAGAATTGAAATAACTCAAAAATTCAATTTCAAGAATTTTTCATCTAAAAATTTGATTGAAATTTTAACCAATGAAATTACACAATAAAATATTTTATTATTATTGATAAATCGAACCCATAAAGCAGTTTTAATTATCCCAAAATTAGGTGAAAAAACCGTAAACAAAGTAAAAGTCGAACCAAATCACTGAATTGGACCAAACTGATTTGATTACTTCTTTCTCTTTTCCCTTCTTCTCTTCTTCTTCTTCTTCTTTCTCTCTTCTCCCCAGGCGGTCACTAAATTCTCACCTCTCTCTCTCTCTCTCTCTCTCTCTCTCTCTCTCAGTCTCCGACCATCTGAGATGGGTTTGACGAGCCTCCATCGCACCGCCAGCTGCTTTCTTCCTCTCTTAACTTGATCGCGCCTCACCTGCGATCTTAGTTTCGATTGCCACTCTTCGAGATCTAAGATGCTGACCTCAGTCTCCAGCCACCGCTCGACATCGCGACTTCTAAATTGTGACTCCAGTAAGCTTTGCAGCTCATGTGAGCATTAGCCCCTTTGTATTAGTCGATACAGCTGCTCCATTTGCTCTCTCTCCCTATTCTGGCAAGCATAGCCACTGTTGCCATAAACTCTAGCTAAAAAATTTTCGGTAGTGTTGTGTTTTAGATATTGAGACTATTTCTGGTTACTTTCCAAAAAATTAATTAATTTCTAGCATTTGCGACTAGTTAATTTAATTTAGTTTTGGGAATTATCTAATATATTATAAGTGTCGATTTGATTAGAAGACCGTAATTAAGTAATGCCAATTTTAATTAGTAATAAATAAATTTAATTGAGAAATTTTGATATTACATTGATGGGAATCAAAGTATGGATTTAATGAAGATTAAGAGTCAATTAAGGTAATAAAGTAAATAATTGACTGAGTTATTTGGAGATCGAAAATGATTCAAGTAAAAGGGAATCTATTGGTGGAAAGATAATGGTTATTTCGAAGTTAGAATTGTGATATATGAATTAAGGTGACGGTGATGAATTAGATTATTTTGAAAGATATGAGGGGTTAGTGGAAATAGAAATTTTATGGCTAATCTATCGTATATCTGATGATGTATTGAAAATAGATTGAAGATTTATTTAAATTTATAAGCTAATAGTTGAATATAAATTGCTACTATGGCAGTTGGATATTTGGATTGATTAATTGCCCGATGGATGGACTATGTGAGTAGTAATTACTAATATTGAAACAAGTGGAAAGTTCTATTTTAGAAAGATACCACTAGAAATTTTAATAGAAATCAAATTTATTGTAGTAGTTAAATATTTAAGCATATATATATATTAAATTAATTCTTAATTTCCTTATTTAAGGAAAGTCATATGTCTAATATAGTCTTTCCTTTATATTTATGTTTTATCTAGATCGACCGAGTTTGTCTACTGCTCCTGCTAATCAAAATTCAAATTAAAGCATACTTTTTTTAGCACTGTGAGTAATATTACTACATGGTGTATACCATTACCTACATACATGCATCATTCATTCTATACTGTATAGATATATTTAATACTCAGCTCTTTTTTTCACATATTAATAAGATATTATTGAAATATATTTATTAATGTCATTATCCACTTATAAACACAATATTATAACTATACGATTGATATACATTCATATACATCATGATTATATTCATGTGTTGCATATTCACTATTGATATGATAAGTTATATTGAATAGATTATTTGGATTACTTGTGATATGATAATATTGTGCCTTGTTTGCATGTGGAATTGGAATGATGTGGGTCGCCATGAAATTGTGAGAGCGATCTCAGATACCATTACCCATTTAAGGGAGATCGATGCCCCCATGTGTATCTAATGAAATATGATATAAATGATATGAAAACTATACGGTGGCCTCCTGTTAATAATGAAAAACAAAAGAGAAAATTGAAAATAATGTGAGAACTGGTCAAGTGAGAATTATACTAGCTGACCATGTATGGGGATCGGCTTCCTGATGCACACGTATGAGAGGACAGCCCATATGTGAGGACGACTTGTTGGGGGATTTCAATGACGCCACTGACTAATCTCCATTTGATATGATTATGTGAAGGTGATATCTTTGAAGATGCTAATGTCGTGACACATGCTTGATTAATTGTGTGTTCATTATATAAATTTGAAAAGCATTCTATGTGATTATTTGGGTTATGCATTATTTATCATTATTTACTGAGTTTGCGAAAGTCACCCCTTTCCTTTAAACTTTTTCCAAGAGGTAGACATTTTGCTAATCTAGATAAACTTTGCATCCTTCTCTGTAGAGATTCAATAGTAATTTTCAGTTTTTGATAAAGTTAATATATATATAGTACTGTGTGTATAAACAATCCGCGCCCATTTATTGGGCTCCGCAATTAGGATGTTTTGTTTTTACATATTATTATGTAAAAATTAATAGTGTGTTGGTTAATAAACCTATGGATTATTTTCTAATTACCTCTTAAAAGGTTATGAATGGACCAGTTTGCCCATATTATGAATGATGTGAGTTGTACGAAATATATATGCAAGCTTGAGATATTGAAGTTGGGCCAAAGTTATAATTTGATAAATTGACTAAATTACGTTGAAATATAGGGTTATTATTCATAGAGTCAACTTTTAAAAGAATGTGTTTTTGTAAATTAGGCTTACTACAGGTCTCAGGGAGCCTTAAGCTTGTTTCAATCCTAATACCGGTTCAGCCCACAGTTTGGATCGTGACAATATTAATCCAATCTTTTTAATATACTAGTATTTTTTATGACGTGCATTGCACTTTGTTAGTATTCAATATTGTTCATCGTTTATACTTATTAATTTATTCTTATACAGTATTAAGTATGATTATAATTTTTCTTTTATATTCTTTATATATTTATATGATGTTAAAACATGATTAATAATATTCATGTTATAAGCGAATAATATTTTTCTTAAAGCAATTGTAATATGATAGAACAACATTAAAAGTTAAATATATTTAATAAAATAATTATAGACGATAAAATGAAAAAAAAATTATTATTAAGTATAAGATTAGACTTCAACTTTTTTGAAAATAATAAGGTTAAACTTTAATTAGCATCTATTTCTTTAAAAAAACTTAAATTATGTGATCCTATGTTATTGATTTTTGATTTGAGTTTATGAAAAGCTTTGATATAGATAAATAAATATAAATAAGAAAAAAATTCAAAATTTTAAAAGTGATTTATATATATATATATAATGTGTCAAACCGTATTTTTTTATAGATGTTTTTATATATTTTTCTAAAGTTTATTTTAAAATTAAAATAATAGTTTATTTTTAAAACAATGAATATTGTAAATAATCCGATCGGCGATGCCAACAACAGCAAATGCTTCAGCCGCTACTCCCTTCTCCTTTATGTCGCACCGCCTCAAGGTTCGGCCTCCTCCATCGCCTGTGTCATGCGCCACTTGAGCCCAGTGAGCTCCACCATTCGCACTGCTTTAGGACTTCAGTGGCTCCTCCATGCGACAACAGTAGGACCCAGCCGTCGTTCCTCCTTCGCGCTACCAACAGTCACTAGCTCCGCCCGAACTCAGCAAACTAAGTCCCTCAAGCTCGATTTTGGCCATCTTAGTCATGATCCGAATCCAATCGGCTCAGATCTATAACTCTTGGGATTATTTTATATGATTGAGGGTTAGAAATTATTCCCAGAAATTGTGGTTGATTTTTGCGATTGAGATAGAGCAATTATTGAATTATGGTTGTAGATTTGGGTGATTTATTTTGGTTGTATAGTTGATTAATTAAAAATGAATTATAGATTAATTATGGCAGAATTTTTATAATTAAATTAAGAGATTTAATTAGTGAATTATTCAGATTGTGAATTAATGTAATTGAACTGGTGCATATTTGTTTAAGTAGAAAGAATCTAATTAATAAAAAGTAGATTAGATTATTAATTGATTTAATTGAGAAACTTGATGCGAATTATCATAATGTAAATATAGAAGATATTTTTGGAAGTTAATTAATATTACGTTATGAATTTAATAGTGAAATTATTAGTATACTTGATTTGAATTAAAGCATTTAAGTTGAAGATTAAATAAGAAGAAAATGTGTTATTAAGGAATTATTGTTTGTTGATTTGTAAATATAAATATGAATTTATTTTTAAAGTTATTAGAGTCAATGAATTAAGTGACTCGATATAGAGACGTATTTTGTGGTTACAAGGGATCAATTAAAGTAAATAAATTAAATGATTACCGAATGTTCGGAGACTGTGATTAAATTAAGTAAGAAGAAAATTATTGGTGAAAAGATTATATTTACTTAAAATAAGAATATTATTGGTTACATTATATTGGCGGTGAATCTAGATTATTTTAAAGGTTGTGACGTGAAATCAAATTAATTGATGTTTGGTAACTAAGTGGTGCTAAAGTTAGATTGGACTTAATAGAGAGGATAGAACGTAGTTTGTTAGATTAATTATCTATTTATTATTCCAAGTTGAGTAGTTATCTGATGAGTTCTTTCTATATTCCCAAATCCCTAGATCATCTGAACTCATCCGCTGCCTCTCCAGACCAGAATCGGAATTAGGATTTGAATATCCTATAATCACTGTGAGTAATAATAAATGGTGCATGATATGCATTTCCATATTATCATAGTTCTATCATCATAATTTTATTGATACTTATAGATCATTAACAAATATGTTATTTTATCATTACATAATTATGTCTGTACATTAATTATTGATTTGATGACTCGCAATTGGATGAAATGTTTGATTTAATGCATTGTGATATGAATTGCCTTGGCTGTGTGGAATTAGAATGAAGTGAGTCACCATGGATTTGTGAGAGCAATCTTGGTACCATCAGCCAGGAATGGGGAGATCAACGCTCCCATGTGCATCTGATGATATGTATATTGATATCATATGAATAACCATAGGTTGGCCTCTTGATCGTATGGAAAGAAAAAGAGCATAAAAAAATAATAATAAAAGGGCTGACAGTGTGATCAATTCTATGACTAGAGATGCATTTTGTGTAACTGTATGGTTTTACATTATTTATTATTATTCACTGAGTTTGGTGAAATTCACCCACTTCCATAAACTTTTCTAGGAAGTAGAAGTATTGTTGATTCGTAAAGACTCTACTTCCTTCTCCGCAGAGAAACAGTATTTAATACCAGCCTTGGAAATGTTAGTGTATAAACTATGTGAGACGTTTAAATATTCTGAGGGTTTCTGTTAGGTTCCGCAGTTAAAACGATAAATTAATATTTGGATATGTAAAAAAAAAAATATTGTATGCTGATAAATAACCTGTGGAGTATTTTCTGAAATTTGGAGAAAATATGACAAGAAAAGTTTGACCATATTATGACCGATGAATTTTGCATAAAATGTATTTTGATTAAATGAGTATAAGCCCGAGCTGTGAACAAAATGTGATATTGAAGCTCGGCCAAGATTATTACCGACTGATAACTGAATAATGTAATGAGATGGGCTTACTATTTTCAAAGTCAGATATTAATAGAGACAGATTTTTGATAGTTTAGGCTTACTACGGGCCTCGGAGGCCTTAAGCTTACTCAGGTCCTAGTGCCGATCCGGCCCACGGTTTTGGGTCATGACAAATATAATGTTTTGCAAATTTATTATTTGCATAACCAACTAAAAATAATGCTATCATTTTAAATAGGATGATGATATTTCTAGTACAAATATTGTTAAAACTAGAGTAAATATATTTAAGTCAAACTTGCCCTAGTATGCAGCTGCAATTATCAAAGGATATCTCTGCACCATCTGCAAACTTGGCGATCCTCTTTTTGATACAAACTAGTTCCATGTGGAAGTTAATACGAAACTTAATCAAATTCTCTTCTCCATTAAAATAAATTTTGTTCTTTTCAACATTACAAGCAACTTGACAGAACATACACAATTAAGAATGAAAAATAAGATGATGAAAAACAAATTTTCAATTTCATAATAAAAATCATTTGTGGTGTTTATGCATTGATTTTTTTTCAATAAAAGAGTGGATACAATTAGTTAATGATTGGCTGGATTTATGAAAAAATCAAAGGGACTTTTCTCTTTTAGTTACAAAAGCTAGACATTGCTAATGGCTTTCTCTTTGGATAGGGTTGAGAGTTTATAGATTTTTATTTGTGTTTTTATTATCCTTATTCACTGTCAAATTGTCTCTACGTTCTATTGCCATAACCAATATAAATATATTCTTTGGTGAAGCCTTCAATCTTAAATCAGTTATTTTCAAGCATTTAGCTATCTGTTACACCTTATAATTTTTATTTGTTATGATAGATAAATTATGTTCATGCAATCATAAAAAAATATTGTTACACAATTTCGACCACTTTTGAAAGAAGGCAATACATATATGATAACAAAAATTTATTGTCGTGGACAATAAAGAAAATTTTTGTGCGGCTGGTGATAACAAGTAAATGATCCAATTTTATGCTACAATAATTGTAAATAAATTGAAAATTGAAGATGATGGAAATCCTAAACAGATGTTTGACCTATTTGATTATTCGAACCTCTATACCCAAAAGGGAAAAACTTACGTATTAATAGGTAATAGTTTTTAAATTTTTATTTTACATTTCTGTCCTTTTTTTCCTACTTTGTCATTTTATTTAGTTAACAAACTCTCTCTCTTCTTCCTCTACAAATGTTATCGGAGTTGTCAATTATACATCAAATAAAATGAGCATGGAGCTTCAAGATCTAAAGTACATTTTAACTAGTTAGTATGTAGTTAGTGTTATGAAATAAGTGGATGTCCGATATGGGCCAGAAGCTTATATTCTTAATTATTTCATACTCTATCTTCCTTATTTGTATAGAATTCTATTAGGATTTCACTTATATATGTGTGTGTGTGGCTTCTCATGAATAATAGATAGACTCTTATATTCTTTCATATTTTGTTCTACTACATTGAACTTTGATTTTTTATTTTATGGCTCTCTCGATCAAATCGCAAATTACTTAAAGAAAGAATAACTTATGGTTTACGACAATCAAAATTAAAGTTTGCATATTTGAATTTGTTCACCTTTAAAAGGTACTTCTCTACGCCTTCTAGAATTATATTGCTACAATTAATTATTTATATAATTAGTCTACAAAAATAATTTTTTTTGCGAGATTAATATCATGTTTTTAAGAGTATAATCAACTTGGATACATGTTATTGCACAAAAAATAAATAAATAAATAAATAATTTTTTTGTTGTAGAATTGCTTCATTGCATATTGCAAGCCTGCTTTTCTTAGATATCCACTTCAGATTGGTAAATTTTTCAACTTGCATATATGATTTTAGTCGATCTGGGTTCAAGGTTAAAAATTGTGTTGATTGCTTTTATGTGATGTTAAAGCAATTATTGTAACAAAATCTTGTTGTAAGTATAGTATACATTAATGTTCCCTACGACAGTGGCATATTCATTCATATTTACATTATTTGATATGAACCTTTATTTCTTCACAAGATGATAGATTATTTAGCCACTGCGATGGGCAATGATTCAATTTAGTTGTATATTTTGATAAAAAGAAACTTAGTTAACTTGATATTTCTTTTGGCGTAATAATTTTATTTTTCTTTTACTATTATAATATTCTTTTGCTATATTAAAGTTAAAAAGTTTGAACTTTAAGGGTAAGAATAATTTATCATGAATACTAGATCTTGAAATATATTTGGATATTATGAATTTGGGAGACCAAGATTCCAACCAAAATAGTATAAAGGCAATAATATTCCTCTATTGAATATTTGATAATTAAATATCCACTTGTTTTTTGAAATGGTTTGGAATGAAAGATACAATTACCAAAGACTTATCAATTGATGGATGTCTTTATCATTGCAAAGCTCATGAAATTGTAAGTTATTATAATTTTTACAATATTAGAATTATTATTTATTATTGTTATATATTGGCATATATATTATCTATATGGATTATTTTACTGTTGTTTTCTATTGGCATATATTATCCATATGGTATAAATTTTTGAGAATTCTTTATTTATTTTTAAATATAACTAAGATATTTATCGTTATTATGATTGGAGCCTATATAAGCTCTTGATCTAGAATTGCCAATGATATTATGTCTCGAATATGCTCTTGAAGTAGCAATACCGAGAGAAAATTTTATGATATACTTTGGATATTTCATATCCTTTTTATTATTAAGCAAAATATTGAGCTCCTAATTAATATCATGAAACTTGTCCAATTAGATTTTCGTCATTCCTTGAAGTGAATGGAATGACACATAATATTGGATATGGGACTAGTGAAATCCATCAAACTAGATTTGATGCATTCCCTAAAGTGAATGCAATAATAAATGATATTGGGCATGAATATAAATAATAATAAAGATATACTTGTTATTGAGAATATTAATAAGATCAGTTGAAATAATGATTTTAGCAATTATATGGCAGCCACATGAGTTATTAAGAATAAATCTTACCATCTGAGGTAGTACAAATAAATGTGGCATACATTGCTTATGTAGTACATCGAAATATTAAAAGGCAAATTTGTCTTCGGCAATAGAAGAATGTTCAAAGGGTCTAGAAGAGCAAGTATCACTATCTAAAGGAATGAATTTTATGCGTAATGCAGCATTCTAAAGATATTTATAATTGAAGTAAATATTGTTGGACTAGAAGTTTACAAATCATAATATTTTATTATTTGGCATGATCCGTTAGACCATCCCAATCAATAATGATGCAGAAAAAGAAATTTTATCCATATATGAATATTTATCAAAGAACCAGTAGTTTCTTCAAATCTATTGAATTTTTCATGCTTAGTTCATTCTCAAAGTGAATTAATTATTGAACATCAACAAGAGTTCAATTGAACTATTTGTATTTTTTGGAACATAAAAAGGGAAATTATAGATGAATTTCTTTGGATATATCATGGATGCATCCAAAAGATAGTTACATGATTATTATTAACTTGCAAACTGAATTTTGCAAAGATTATTATAAATATGCCATCAGAAGTTTGCATGATTATTTGTGCAAATAATTTGATTAAGAATACGATTTTCAAATTGTGTTATTAAGACAATATAAGCTTGAGAATGATGGTAAATTTACACATCATGCCTTTAATGACTATGGCATGTGTTAATTAAAATAATTATAAGGCAATCCGTTATTGCTTTTATTTATGCTCAAAATGATTTAGTCTAATCATTTGTTAAATAATTGCAATTAATTGCAAGGATTATTACGAGAATGAAGCTCTCTATTTTTTTAGAGATACGTGCTACTAAATTTAATAATACTTATTTGCATCAAGCTAAGTTCTCCTCTTTACAATTAGTTTTGGATCAGGAATTAAATATTACCTATCAAGAAATTTCAAATGTGCATCATATGTTCTAATTGCTCCACCACAATGCACTAGGATGAGTCCGTAAAAAGGTTGAAAAATATGTCAGGATGAATTTATATCTATTTATCTAGAACTTTCAAAAATATACAAGTTATTTGTGGCAAATTTGTTAAATATTATGGATCCCGACATTAGGAGAGAAAATAAGTAGCTAGAAAAATAAATTAGTTGGAAAAGAATTATTGTTATTATATCTTAATCCTCATAAAAGGCAATATGAATTTAAAAGTTTAAGAGATAATTCATTTGCAAAATATTGCAAATTAGTTGCCAGATATATTTACTGATCCAAAAGGAGATAATTAAATTCATATACTAGCTATTAATTGTTCATATTATAATTAAAGTCTCTAAACGACAAACTACCTATGTTAATAAATCTATGACATGCTTGAAGCATAGTAGATTGGTTCTAAAGATAAAAGAAAAGGAGCAAATATTTAAGATGGTTAAGTTCTAGAAAAGTAAAATCTATAAGAGATTTCCCGAAAAAACTCAGGTACCTGAAATGAATAAAAATTATGAGATCTCTATAAATTTTGTCATGTCAAAACAAAATAGAACTAATATAAAAGAAATGTCAATAATGTAACAGACTATTTTTCAGTATCGGTAACAGCGATTTACCAGTCTGTGAATAGTATCATCGGTCCGGGACTTGGTATTATTTTGGTCTGGAAAAATTACCACAAGTGTCTAATATCCTATTTAATATTTTTGGAGCATGTTTACATGATTTAGGTGGGTAGAAAATATTTCATGAATATTTTTGGAGAATTGCGGCAATTAATGAATATTATTTTTAGTATGGTATATTAAGGAATAAATGAGGAATTATTTTTGTGGAGTTAATTTAATTAATTCGTGGAGTTAAATAATAATTGGAATTGAGTTAATTAATGAATATTTAGAGCCATTGGATGAGATTACTTAGGACTTGATCTTAGCCATTTATTTGGCATAAAATGAGGAAGCAAAGTTTGACTTTGCTACTTAAAGGTTACCATCACTCATCAACACATTCTCTCTCTTCTCCATCTCCATCTCCACGCCAACTTCTTCTTCTCTTCTTCCTCCATTTTTTTTCATTTTTCTACTATAAATTACCACTAAACTATCTAATTAAACCAAAGAATAGTGAATTATCCTTAAAAATTAAGTAGTTGAAGTTGAAATTGGGGGATTAAAAGCTAAGAGAATTGAAGTTTCCATTGAAGCAAGTAAGTTGTGGATTTTGAGTTTTATGATTTAATAAGTAGAGTTCAAGGATTAGGCATGGGATTAATGCATTAAATCATGCTCCATTCTTTTCTTTTTTTAATTTTGATTTTAATGTCCACTTTTTCCTACTTTGAAGAAGTGGGAGAACCCTCCATCAAAGGGAAAGGAAAAGCTCAAGAAAGAAGCTTTCTAAGCTTCCTAAAGCTTGATTGAGAGGTTGGTGCAATAATACTTTCAATTCTCTTTCAATTTCTTTAAGTTGTAAGTTTTAGGTTTTGAATAATTTTTGAAAAATTGTGTGAATTGAGTTGGGGAAATATGTTGTAATTGCTTTAGTATGATTCTTCATGCTTAATAAGCATAATGGATTGCTTGGAAGTGAAAGAGAGCAACCCCTTCTTGTTTCCCTTCTTTGGCCGAACCCTCTTTAGGGGGAGGGCTTGGATTTTTTGTTTCTTGTTTTGATCTCCTTTGATTGTAATTGATCTTGAGAGTGGTTTTCTTTATGATTTATGAAATAAATTTGGAAAGTGTAACACCCACCGCCCAATCCTTGAGAACCAGACGACGGATGCCACATTCGGTGCCAGAGCACTGACTTATTATACCTGATGAACCCGAAATATACGTTAGAAGTGGTTTAGTTTCCACAAGGAGGCAAGTAATATTTTGATAAAAATTGTTTTTTTGATAAATAAAAACATTGGGAAATTCCTACGAAAAATTCGCAAGAGTTTCCCCTAAAAATCGACTTGCACACAAAGAAAACAAAGCACTTTCAATGTTCAATCCTCCAAACCTCAACTCCAAATTATTATACCAAGTCGCACAACACTTCTAAAAATATAATGTCAAGTCATCTTATTATATAATTAACCATTCAAGAAAATATATACCATCGTTCATACACCATTCATGAAATCAAATAATAATACTTA
>CANUEX010038919.1:0-13311 GCA_948099535.1 Jatropha multifida
TTTCTATGTGGCTTCAAAAGAGCAACTAGCTGATGTTTTCACGAAGGGCTTGAGTAGCAAGATGTTTCATCCTTTGGTTTGCAAGTTGGGCATGTGTAATATCTTTGCACCAACTTGAGGGGGAGTGTAGAGATTTGTAGAATATTATCTTTCCTAGTTTAGGTTTATTTCCTATTTAGATTGTTACCATGTTAGAATCATTCTTTGTGTATATATAGAATAGAAATTGTATAGAGAAGATAAGAATAACACAATAAACTGCTTTCCTTCAAAAACTACACTCATAAAGGATTTCCTTACTTTGGTAAGGTTTTAAAACAAATTTATTCGGTTTTAACCAGAGTGGATTCAGGAGTTGGGTACAGAGATGGGAAGGTGTTAGGCACCCAATACGCCCGGTCTAAAATCGGCCTCCTAATTGTCCATATATTCATTTATTTATTAGTTGCGATATTAAATTAAATTGAGATGTAAAATATTTTATGTAATTTTAGAAAATATGTCAAACATACATATGATCACAAATAATAAAATTAAATCATCCACAAGAAAGGAAAAGGAGAAAAGAATTACAAACCTTCTAAAATATATTATACCGATTAATTTCCTTACATATTCCATTTTCCATTTAATTAATACAAATAATCATCAATGAAATTATTTTTAACCAAATAAAACTATGACTTCTATTACAAACCAATTAAAATAAGAATTCTTTTGAATTCTCAATCAAATTACATAAATATTGGTACAAACCCATTAAATAATAATTTACAATCCATATCCAAATATCATACCAAACTCAGAATATTAATCATGTATAATAAACAATCAAATCACATACAAGCATTCATACAACATGATTCATGCATGCATTAACTGAAAACCATCAAAATTCAATTATTAGTTCACTAATTAATAAATAATCATAAAATAAATAATAAAATATTAAAATAACAGAATGTCATAATGTTAGTTGATGTCAGTAGGGGTTAGAAATGTTAGTGAATTTGGTAGATAATACACAATCATGATAATACGAAGAACAAATATTAAATATGCATAAAATAAATGCTTAAAATAAAATATAATGATTTTAATGTAATTTCAAGCTCATGATCACAATATTCATCTTGTTAGATGAACAAAATTCACAAATTCTAGCAAGAAATATACATTAGAATCGCCAACGTACTCATCCGGATCAAATTGAATTTTCTACTCTTAGACTTTAATCCACTTTGATCTCAGAATCTAGGTACGATTTGATATTTTTAAGTTATTTTCCTTCTAGAACTTATAGACTAACACCACTGCAATTGAATCAAGTCTCCTTCCAAGGTAAACAGAGTCTATAATCATCAGAAAATCAAGAATGAACATGAGACAAAAACCTAGAGATTTATGGGTTGAACTGACGCAAGTCAGTTAGAAGTGGCACAGGGCAGTTGCCATCTGGCTTGCGCCAATTCCTCTTGACTGGAGCTAGTTCAAGCTAGAAATCTACAGATTTCCGTAAAACTGGATTTTTATGGATCCCTCTCGCGAATGACCCAATTTTATTTAATTTTAGCTTTTGGGTTCATGAGCTCACACCACTTGAAGTGATTTTCATCCCATACCAGGGTAATTAGAGTCCATAAACATTAGAATATTGAAAATGAACGAAAATAAGAAATCTAGAGGTTTTCGGGCTCAACAGGTGCGAGTTAGTTGCAACTCGCACGAGTCTGTTGCATCTGCCTTGTGCCAGATACAACTTCCTTGCATCAGTTGTGGCTTCCTTGCTCCAAGTTGGCCCACAAAGCAGTAGATTTCTAGAAATTTGAGTTTTTGTAGGTTTCTCTCACAAATAACTCAATTTTTATTGATTTAACACTAGGATGAAATGAAAATATTAAAGAGATGAAGTTTAAACTCTCAGTTACCTGATTTCAAAGATAAATGTTGATTTGTTTGATGTTTAGTGAAGAACACCTCGAGATCACTTGATCTCTTCTTGATGATTCGACTTTGTGATGTTGATTTGGTGTCTCCAGAAGTGTTTATGTATCTATGACATACTGGCTTCGTGATGGTTACTCAGTTTCACTAATAATCTAACGAAGTGCTCAAGATTTTTTATGAGGAAGTTGATTGAAGGATGTGTTTTTGATTTGTTTTTGTTTTGATTTTGATTTTGTGTTTTGTTGGTTTTGTGTTTTGCTTTTCTCTAAAATTTCTTACTATCAAAAATTTTCATCCTCCCAAACCCTATGCTTAAGCTAGTATTTGTAAGCAAATGAGTGAAAAGGATACTATTCATTGCCTATGTGGCAGGTTTGCCCCACTGGTTGGGCCCACAAATGAGTCAGTTTTTTATTTTTCATAAAATCAATTCAAATAGCACGTACCTCAATGTAAGGTGTGAAAATTTATCCCAAATGATCTCAGAATTTATTTGCGAGCCCCGTTTTAGCACGAGCCCTGTTTCGGCACGAGCCCTGTTTCGGCATGAACCCTGAAAAAGTGAAAACGATTTAGTGGACTTAATTTCTTTAACCTAGTTCAAGAATCGAATCAATCGGACGTTCTGAACTCATTTTATTATGAGATGTGTCATCACCACTGATGGGTCCTTTAAGGATCACTAATGGGTCTCACACGTGGGCCCCACTAGGGCCACTATGGACCCCACCAGCAAACCAACCTGATTTTTATGAAATTGATTCGGGTAATGTACAGAGTGCCATAGGACACCAATGTGTATCCTAGGCGAACCCGAGATGTGCTTATGGGTCCCATTTTGCTAAAAATGTGAAAGAGATGCTAAAGGTTGCGTTTTCTGGACTTGGATCATCACTTCAGGATGAAGTTCCTTGGATGCTTCAACCTCTTTTTTAACAATATAGGTTATCATCACCGAGTCTATTTTTAGGGCAAAAATTAAGCGTCTATAAATTCATAAAACAAAATCTAAGGACATTCAAACAGATTTAAGTATACAACCCAAAATGGTTCAAAGGTAATAGAAATATAGCAAGTGCTTCAATTTGAATCATTTAAAATAATTTAAACGCAACAAGCAAAAAGAAGAAAAGAAAGGGAAAGAAGCAATAAAAAGAAAAAAAAAAGAATTGAAGAAGATAAAATGAAGGGAGACAAAGAGATTATGGATAACAGGTTACAAATTCCAGATTCTTGCGATGGGTGTACCTGTGATTGCGATCGTTAATTTGAGTGGGGTATTCCTAACGAAAGAAAATACTAAAAATAATAATTTTCTTGGGAAGTGCTTGGTATTTATTTTACTTCTTTTGATTAAAATTGCAAAAGCTAGATAGAAGAGTGAAAGTGATGGGATTAAAGGGAAGAGGAAGGAAAAGAGAGCAAAACGCAGAAAAGCTAAAAATAGATCGAAGGAAGAGGATGACAATATTGATTTAAAAACTAATATAACCACTAAAGAAAAAATGTTGTTGTAGGTTACTAAAACACGTGTAAGGTATTTACCTTTACCTTGTCTTTATTGATAGAGAAATGATATATTTTGTACCTTGGTAAGAGCCTAAAAAAAACTAACGTCATTGCTAGTTTGGAATTTTCCAAAAAAAATGAATGAAAAACATAAACATAGTTATTACTAGATTCTAAAAGAAAACTAACATTATTACTTTTTGAAAAGGAAAAAAAGTAAAAATAATTAAGATAATAGTGGAGAGTAATTTATCAATACACATTTTAATAGTTCAATTTTGTGGAATACATTTAGAAATTCCATCTATTTTAGTAGAATCTAAGTCAGGGTATCCAATTCTATAAAATTCAATTCGTAAAATTTAAATCTATATTTTTTTCATTTCAAATAAAAAAAATAAAGATTTTTAAATGAATTCCACAAGGAAATTTATTTGTTCCAAATAAAAGATTAGTAAATAATGTAATTTTGTGTTGGGTTGGGTTAAAAGGTAAGAAGGTACTTTGCTCACGCTCATTAACTTGTTCTCAAATTAGTTTTGAGGTTTAGAGATTGTTAATCAAATCAAGTCATTAAAAAAAGAAAAAAGGAAACTAAATTTGACAATTATTAAGCAAATTTAATTTAACTTCACCACACGAGTTTTTGAAAAAAATAATCCTTTTTAAAAAATTATTTTTCAATCTAATGCTATTTCAAAGCTATTTACCAATCTAATATTTGTCATGCCATGAAGAGAGATTGTTGCATTAAAATCACTAGCTTAATTGATAATTTCAGTGCAATAAAAAAATAACTCATACTGACGAACAGTCAGTAAAATGTAATTATATGAATAAATACTAATTTTTACTTTGTATTGAGACCACCAATCCAATTGATGATTTCAATTCAAAATGAAAATTTTAAGTTATCAATTTACCTTTTCACTAAAACACACAATTCATTTGGTGGTTTTAATGTAACTATGGAATGTGACTACCAGTCAACAAAAAGTACATAAAAAATAATATTTTGAGATGTGACTACTAAGCAACGCCATTTTAATATTTGGTACCTGCTTTCAAAATGCTTTTGTGGCTTCTTGCACATGTGATGGATTTACATCTCATGCTAAACATTTATTTAATGATTCCTTTAAGATGATGATGATAGTACCCGATCAACAGTTTCATCTAATATTTTCTAGCTCACAGCAATCATCTAGGAATGTGGTTCAAGCTTCTCACATGAGTGTCGATATAAATATTAAGGATGGAGAAGGATATCAAGGTAATTGAGAAGATGTAGTATGCCAAAATCCACATCGTAATAGGAGACCTCCAATGTGTGGTACGTGAGGATATGTGGGTAGACATTAATATAATTAATTTTTTATATATTAATTATTAAGACATTTTTAACATAATATAAGTTCAAGTCGAAACATTTTATTACTCTTGGTAATTTTTAATTGTATAATGAAACTTATGTTATTATTACTTAATTTGAAATAATTGTGAACCAAAACCTACATATTATATGTGTGTTTTGACGAAAAAAATATTTTGAATAAATAAATATTTTTTTATTGAAATTACTATTTAACTTGATTGACTCTTAACAAAATACTATTTTTCAATATACTTTTGCTACTACTGGTCACATCTCATAGTTGTACGTTAACACTACCAAATAAATTATCTATTTTTAGTGAAAAAGCAAATTGATAATTTAAATTTTTATTTTATATTGAAACTATAATTGAATTGATTGTTTCAATAAAAAATAAAAATTATCATTTGTTCAAATAATTATTTTTTAGTATAAGAAAATAACTCCTGCTGCAACCCCCACCACACGGCATCTTGCCCTATGAAGTCCTAGGCCATGGAAAATAATTAGATCCATAAATAGTTTTAAAATGATATTAAATTGAAAAATAATTTTTTAAACAACATTATTTTTGTCAAAACAACTCCTACTGCAACCCTCGCCACACGGCATCTTGCCCTACAAAGTCGAGGGCTCAACACTGCCGAAATGCCAAACAAACCTAACACCATTAAGGATTTGCAATAAACATAAACACAACTGGGTAATTTCTATTCCACGCGCGCTCGGTCCCACCGACATCGGAGATTGGCCATGGCCGCTTTCTCCGCCGGCAATCCATCGCCGGCTAACGTTTCATCCTCTCTTCCTAGACGTTTCGAATTCTCTTCCGATTCTCCTCCGAAACTCTCTCTATCTCCTGATCAGCACAAGTATTGCTCACGGGCTCTTCAATTCTTCAAAGAGAAGCTTCAAACTCCCGATAGAATCACTCAAGAGTTCGCTCATTTACAGGTTCGAATCACTTTCACAGACTTTCCTTTGTTTCTTAATCGAATTTCAACGTTAAATCTAGTTTAAAGTTTTATCAATATTGATTAAACGCCTGAATTGTGTTTGTTTGCTGAGAAATTCAGAGCTTGTAAAAGGAAGTGGTAGTATAATTGCCAAGTGCAACTGTGTTTTATGTTATTTTCTGATGATTTTTAAAACTTGATATATATATATATATATATATATATAGTTGAAGTTAATCTGGCTCATAGGGTTGCTCATGATGCATAACCGTATATGGTTCTTTTGTGATTTCAGACAATTAGGACAACACCATCTCAGATGGCTAGAAGCTGCAAGGTGGCTCTTGACAATGTCAACGTAAGCAAAAACCGCTATATGGATGTTATACCTTGTAAGAACTAATTCCATTTACAAGTCTGTGTTTCTGTATCACTCTCGAAGGTTTCACTTATGATTAGCAATTCTTTTATGTTATCTTTTTTAGTTGACCAAAACAGGGTTGTTCTTAATCCTTGCAAGGATTATAGAGCATCTGTTCAGGGATATATCAATGCAAGCTTAATGACGGTAAAAAGTTACTTTCCTTATTATTTAGGTTCTTTTTTGTTTTCACCATTAAGCAGAGATTTTTAAGTGCTCAAAATAGATTCTTGTGTGTGACCCTTTAAATATTCCTCTTGTTTGCAGACTTCTTCATCTGAAAACATTTCTCAGTTTATAGCCACACAGGGTCCACTCCCACACACCTTTGAGGATTTCTGGGAGATGATAATACAACACCATTGCCCTGTGATTGTGATGCTTACTCGTTTGGTTGACAATTACAAGGTACGCCAATGTGTTAACTTGAATGTAAATAAATTTATTCACGGTGATATATGGAACTACTTTTAAAGCAGAAGTAGCAAGTATCTGTTGCTTCAAATTCCAAATAAGCGTAATAAACTAAAATACCTCAAACCTTGTGACTTATTATAATTATAACCTAACCTATTTTGTTAAGCTATTTTATCCCAATTTATACAACTTAGTAGCAATTGTACCCTTTCATCAAAATTTTCAAACAAAACAAAAAAAATTATTATTTTTTATTTGCATTATCTTCTCATTTTGTTCTTTATTCTCCTCTGTTTTTCCAGATCTTTCTTTTCTTTTCCCTTTCTCATAATACATCGATTCACAGTCAATTTTAAAGTTCAAACCTTCTCCTTCCTCCACCAGCACCACCATAATAAGCTGTAAAAGCATTATTCAGTACATGGTACAGAACTCTGAAGACCGGGTGGTAGTGGTTGTAGTTTGAATCCCAATGATTTCATCGAGTAATTTTGGTTATCCAATGTGAGATGTGGTTCTCTTAATGATGGTGCAAACAATGAAGACATGGAGTGGATAAAAACCGAGTTTAGAGGGCAATGAGCAGAAACCTTTGGCTGACAATTGTGAGCTAGAAAAATAAGCAGAGGAGTTGTGAGATGAAAAAGAACACATGAAGGCTAGTCTGTTGGTGTTGCTGGAAAGGAGGTTGAGGGTTTAGGAATTGATAGTCAAGGGATGTATGATGGAAGAGAGGAAGGTTGCATAGTGATCTAGAAAAGAGAGAGAGACAATCGAGGAGGAGGGAAAGAGGGAGGTGCAAGAGAAATTGACTATAAAGAGTAGAAGTTAATTTTTTATTCTAATAATATTTTTATTCTATTTTGACTGTAGGGTATAATTGCTATTAAGACATATAGATTGGAGTAAAATACTGTATACAAATAGGTTGGATATAATTACAATAAATTTTGAAGTTTTGGGTATTTTATATTATTATGCCTTCTGAAAATGTTGAGAAATATACATGGTTTTAAAGGCTAAGTTTTTGAATTATTGTTTTTATTATTTATGTTTCAATTGCTTCATTGGATTAACCAGGATTTGCAAATTATATCCATAATTGCTAAATACCTGGAAACTGCGTTGGAACCTGAAAAATATATAGTTGGCTATTCGAAAAAGAAACTGTGAACCGGTAAAATTCCATTTTGCATTTCTTTTTCAAATAGCCAACTATTAATAGATTGGAGATAAACACTTTTTCAATGGGTTGTTTGGAATTTAGAACTTGTTATGATTTTGAAATCACTTCTCAATTTCAATTGTTTATGCAGATTGTAAAATGTGGAGATTACTTTCAATCAGAAGATGGCCCTAGAGATTTTGGAAATATATCTCTGGTTACTAAATGGGTGAGAATTACTGACACTTCATTGGTGTTGCGCAACTTGGAGGTGGGTTACAAAGAGGTGAGTTTTCTTTTTTATTATTTTTCTTTTTTTTTTATTAATCTGCCAAATTATTGCTCTGTTAAATTCTTTGGGGATGCAAAGATGAGAATCTATCTATGGATGGTTCCTCAATCTGATTATATTGTGGTTGCATTTTCTTCCACTTATTCATCGAGTAATCAACTTTTTTATGCGTCTTTTTGTGCATAATTTCAGAAATTAACAATTATGAAGAGCATATATTTTGATTGCTCTGATTGTCTTTAACTTAAGTCAAGTAACTAATGTCAAAGACTGCTATGGATGTATAGACAAGTATCATATATTCAATTATAAAACATCGTTTTAGGTTCTAAAAAATCATCCATTAGGATAGATGTAATCATGCAAGGAGCGGTAATGGTATGTGAAGCAAAATTTGGGGGCCTTCTGTGCTAGGTGTAAAAGATGAGGTAATGGTGATTCTATTTGGATCCAAATTTTTCTTTGTAAAGTTTAATGCTGATGAAGCATGCACCATTTTTACAAAAAAAGTGCGCCAAAATGGGTTCTAATTCCCAAAGGTCTTATTTACCACACTTTAAATGATCTAGAGGTTTATTGCTTGTGACATGATTCAATTCATCCTAGGTGTGGTGCTAGTGACAATTAATTGTGGAGCCTAATTTTTTACCATTCATATGCATTTTGGCTGTGCTTTAAATAGTACACAACTGCCCAGCTTGATGCTTGCTATTTTAATTCACTTCCATACAAATCTAAATTATTCCTTACATGTATACTGTTTCTAAACCTTTAATAACCCATAAAACAGACAAAATTAAGAGGATATGAGTATCACACAGGAGGTCATTAAGCTTTCAAATTGTGTTAATTTTATCACAAAACATCAATTTGATGTGGATAAATTATTAAATTTAATTTATTTTTCTGAATTGATTTTATTTGAGATTTTCCATCCAAAATCTAGTTGGAAATGCTGATATGGACAATCATCTCACTCATTTAATTTGCGTAAGTGAATACATGGCCCACACACATACACACACACAAAAAAAAAAAGTCCCTCTGTGAGCTCGTGTTTAACTAGTTAGTTTTAATTGTTGAGTTAGAAATTGAGCTGTTTGCTGGAAAATCTCAAAGTTGATCTAATTGAAAAAAGAAAAAAAAATTCGAAGTCTGAAGAAATTACTCTTTTATGATTAAATTAAAAAAAAAGGTCAAAGTTAGTGATCTTTAGTGTCGTTTACCCCAAAATGTTCTAATATAATTAGCCTCCGTAGTTCTCCTACATCCATTTGGTGTTAGAGCCTCAAGAAATTTGCAACTTGCTACTTGGTGCTTTTCAATCATGATGTCAAATGGTGAAGTACATTCCAAGTCTGTTTCTTTAGAACAAGAGTTTGATGCTTTTCAACAAGATATTAAAGAAAAAAATGGCAAAACTTAATTCATTGGTACCTAAGATGGATGAGTTGCTTAGGAGAGTGCCTTCTAACAACCCTAATTGACGCAGGGGGAAGAATTTATGGCAAATTAACTCTCAACAATTAGGGCTAGAATGGGTTGATTGTGGCTGGAACAATAATGATTTTAAAAAAAACCTTAAAATTAAAAATTTTGAATTGAAAATAATATATAATAGATTACATAATCTGATATATGTTGTCCTATTTATACTAGGTAGGACAAATTCTAATTGGCTACTACTTCTAGATGAAAAACAAATCCTAATTAATCAAGGAACCATAAATTATTATTTAATTAGGAATCTTAGATAAACAAGAAAAACATAAAAATTTAGATGTTCCTAATCATTCTCCTTGGATCTGAAAAACAACTCAGCTCTGATGAGTAAGCCTTGACGTATTCTTTATATATGTCTAGATCAAGTCGTTTAAGCTCATCTATAGAAATCCATATGCTTTCAGCTGCTGGTTTACTGAGCCACTTCCACAAGAATCTTCTATATGGGTTTCCTCGTGTAGATTGAACTTCCTTGATGTCTAACACTTCTTCAACAATATCAGCTTTGTAACTGGCAGATGCTATATTTGATCTTGGATAGAAGATGCAGCACCATCAAATACATGAAATGGATACAAGTCTGAAGTATTGAAGATAGGACTAATTTGCTATTCAGATGGAAGCTCAATTAGGTAGGCATTGGAGCTGATTTTCCTTAATACTTTACATGGTCCAAACTTCTTAGATTTCAACTTATGATAAGCACCTTTAGGAAATTGGTCTCGTTGCAAATGCACAAGCACTAGATCACTTTCTTCAAATTCCTGCTTACGACGATGTTGATTGGCAGCAAAAGAATATCCTGCATTACTGTCTTCCAAGGCAGCCTTTACCACCTCATGAATCTTTCGAATGTGTTCAGAAAAATTTTCTCCATCTTCACTTATTCTAGCTTCTTGTGGCAAAGGCACCAAATCAAGCTCATGTTGAGGTTTCAGCCCATAAGTAGCCTCAAAAGTTTTCTTTATGCTTCGATTGGTAGAATTATTGTAGGCAAACTCAACTTGAGGTATGACTAGATCCCATGTGTTTGTATTGTTCCCAACAAGACATCTTAAAAGATTTCCCAAACTATGATTTTTAACTTCTGTTTGACCATTAGTTTGGGGATGGCAAGTACTTGAATACTTCAATTTTGTCCGAAACTTTCTCCATAAAGTCCTACAAAAGTGTCTCATAAATTTTACATCTCTGTCAGAAACAATAGAAGTTGGAACACCATGTTCCATAAGGCTTCATCTTCCAAGTTACCTCCCATAGTGAATTTCACCAAACATTGAGAAGTTAGCGGTATCTCTTGCCCCTTCTTTAACCAATGCATTTTGTGTGGGTGAGGGTGTTTTGTTGTAGGAAGCTTCAATTTGTCTACTGCATCCTTAGATATGATATTTTCCATGCTTCCTCCATCAATAACAAGATCACAAACCTTACCTTCACAAATAACACGCTTTTGGAAAACACTAAGCCTCCTCCAATCTTCCTTTATGTCTTTGGTTGTTATAGTCATTATCCTTTGCACCACTAAAGACTCACCTTGGGTAGGACGGATGTCAATTTCTTCTATCTCCTCACTATATTTATCAAAAATTAGATCTGATTCTTCCTCAAACTCCGCTAAATTCACCATCTTTTGTGGACAAACGAATGAAACATGTCCTTTCTCTCCATAGGTAAAGCATCGAACCTGAGAATTGCTGCCTCCTTTAGTTGTAGATGAACCAGCATTATCTTGTCCATCGTAAGGTACAATTCTTTTACCTTTTTTGCTTTTTTCAGTATCAGTTGCACCTCCATTATTTTTGTTCGCTGCATCAGTTCCTTTCCAATTTTTGTTTGTTTGATGCCCATGTCCAGCTCCGAAGTTGCTTTGCCCATTGATTCTGTATGTAGGTCTTCTAGCATCGTAGCAGAGAACTCTCTTTTCAGCTGTTAAAGCATATTGTCAAGCGTTTTCAATATTGTGTAAACGAATTAATCCCATTTCATCTCTTAGGACTGATTTAAACCAGTTAGATAGCAAGAAGTAATTTGCTCATTGCTTTTGGTTAAGCCAACTCGAATTGATAAATTATTGAACTCAACAGTGTACTCCTCAACGGACATATTATTTTGTTTCAAACAATGGAATTTTTCGTATAATCCCATTGTATAGTCAACAGGTAAAAACTAGTGTTATTAAACCTGGCCCAGCCCAGCGGGTTGACCTGGAAAACCGGCGAACCAGACTCATTAGCGGGCTAGTTTTACATTTGAACCAGTTAAACAATAGAACTGGAGTTGAACCGGTTAAACCTAGAGAATCGTTTGACTCGTAGAGACCCGTAAGACCCGGTCCGATTTTGTTTTCAAGTTAAAAATTGAAAAATTTAACGTTGTACAGTTAGTGGATCTAAAGAACTTTTTTTTTCCTTTTTTATTATAGTGGCGGGCCCTTATGTCTTCCTTTAGGTTTATTTTTGAGTATGCGGGCCCTTACAGTTAGTTATAATTTTATTAAATTATAACTATTTAATTTAAATATATATTATTAATATTTCTGTGACCCACTAGTTGAACCATTGACCTGCCAATTAAACCGATGAACCATCCACTCACTCCTTTGTCCGGGTCAATGTTCGGGTCGGGTTTAATAACATTGGTAAAAACTGCCTACGTTGCTTAGTTTTCATGTGCTCCCAAGTGCTGATTTTGAGCTTGCCTTGACTTGTATGTTGCTCTTAAACTCTCTTCCACCATTGAAGTGCAGCACCTTTCAATTTAAGCTTTACAAATAATACCTTTCGATTTTTAGCCTTCAGTTTCCATTTGAAATAATTCTCTAGACTAGCTTCCCAATCTAAGAAAATCTTCCACATGTAATTTTCCATGAAAATCAGCTACTTCAATCCTCACCGTCCACCATTCAAATCAAGAGCGTGCAGTAACTGCTCTTCCAATCCACCTCATAACGCTAGATTAACGGGTCTAGCTTCATGGAAAGGGGTTCACGTCCTTGACTTCCTCTTTAGTCTCAAGGTCCTCTTGACTCTCGAGTGGTTCGTGGTTGCCTTTTGGAATCTGCAGGCTTCCACACGTTCCTGATGCTGCTTCTCAGCCAATTCTGTTTGTTGGGGCTGATTGCCTCTACCTTGACCTCAACCCCTGCCAACCGTGGTTTAGAACAAAATAGAGGGAAAAAAAAAAATCCTGCAACAGTTTAGGATTTTTTTTTTGTGCTCCAATACCACTTGACGTAGAGGAAGAATTTAAGGGAAATTAATTTGTTAGAATCTTGTAATTATTAGGGTAGATTGTGCATATATTAGAAGGATACTAGGAGATTATTAAGAGATATTAGGAGATTATTTTCTTTTTTTGAACTATTTTTTGTGTATTATATATACCTTAAACCGTATATGAAAATTTATCAAGCCAATTGCTTATTTCAAAACAACTTCTCTTTTTGACATGGTATCAGAGCCTATAGTAGTCTGATTATTTTTCCTCCTTATTTCTGCAAATTCTCCTGTTTCCACCAAAAAAAAAAAAATCCAACTTCAGTTCTGAACTGTTACGGCAACCTTATTGCCGCCTTGAAATCACCAATATTCCGAAGGAGTTGGATCTCACAGCCACCGGAGATCAGTTCCCCAGCTTCTGGCGACCCAAGGCTTGAAATTTCGTCACCGGAAACCTTGTCGTTGACTGCCACGCGCCGTCGCAAGGTTTCTGTCTCCGTCACACGTG
>CANUEX010038934.1:0-13361 GCA_948099535.1 Jatropha multifida
TATTTCCAAATATTTCATTTGAACTCAATTTATTACAATCTAATTATGCATTACCTAACTAATTTATTCCTCCAACAATTTATCTTTTTATTTAATAGCATAATTCTGTTATCTTATATAATAAACTTAATTCTTGAATAAGCTTTTCTTTTCAACCAAAATTTTGGTAGTATTAATTTAATATTTGCTTTGCCCAAATTTCACATTTCACATTTCATATCCATCGGGCAAATTCACAGTCATTTCCCATCCACCAATCTCAATATCACTCAATTTCAATTTCAATATCTATAGTGTTCTACCATTAACAATTTAACAATCTCCATTTAATACTTTCTCACTTATAAATTCTTATCATTCTTTTATTAACAATCCTCACAATTTCCTTAATTTCATAGATAAATTGGCAATTTAATTCTCATTATATTCCACTTAATTTATTAAATTTTTAACCAAGCCAATTTAACTAAATTACTCAATAAGCTTTAATTTAGAAAAAACACACTGAATTTTAACAACTGAAATTTAAATTATGCCAATCAAAAATCGGATCTCGGATTCAGATTCAGTGCACAAAATGCAACATTCTGCCACTTGGAGGTCTCGTCGGATCGCCGCCGACCGATCACCGGACCGCCGCAGTCGCGGCCATGCATGGTGCCCGAAACTCATTTTAGCCCAGAATTGGGCAATCTTTACATCAAAATGTTTAAAATTCCATGGGGACTCCGAATCTATGATAAATTTGTGCCGCTTGTGCCTTATTTGGCCAGAAATTGTTTCAACTGTCGCCTCACCACCACCTTTCATGGTGGTTTCATTCTCCTTGCCCCATCGCCGGAATTAATGGAGGGGAAACATTCGCGTGGCTAAGAGGAGTCGAACGGAGGTCTCCTCTCTGCCTTTCTTCACCGCAAGAATCGCGAGAATCCTCATCGCGCCTGTCATGCTGTTTCAGCTGCGATTTCCGGCATTGCAAGCTTCCATCTCACCAACCAAGACTACAAGCAAGTTCCTCTCGTCAAGCTTGTGCTGTTGGAGTGTTTGATTGCCGATTTTCATGGCCGGTGGCCGGAGAACGTGAAAGAGAAGGGGAGGAGGGCCTGTCGCGCAGTGAGGAATGGAGAGAGAGAAAACGCAGGTGAATTTTTTTTTCTTTTTCTTCTTTCTTTTCTTTCTCTTCTACTCTCTTTTCCTATTTAATTAATTTTTAATTTCAATAAAATTCTTTTACTATTATTATTATTATTGTCTCTTTTTATATATTTATGTATATTTGCTCCAAAAACACCACTAATATTTTATTACTCCTTTTCTCTAAAATTAAATTACTAAATATTGACAAATAATTCACTAATCATTGCATTTAAACTCTTATTTAACAATTAAGTACAATTTAGATTTTCAAATTATATATTAATAATTATTTCTAATGTTGATCACTAATAAGCAAACAAGTTTTGAATCTAATTTTCCAAGAAGTAAAGAATAAAAATTACATAAGTCCTTTTACGAAATTTCTTCCGAAATCGAGGTGTTATAATATTTATCTGAAATAAGAATATTATTGGTTATGTTATATTTGGTAATGAATTTAGATTATTTTAAAGATTGCGACAAGAAATTCAGTTGACTGATATTTAGCAGCCAAGTGGTGCTGAATTTAGATTAGACATAGCTGAGATTAATTCTTTATTTATAATTTCAAATTGAATAGTTATGTGACAATTTCTTTTATATTTCAAATTTCTAGATCGTCTGAGCTCGTCCACTGCCTCTTCAGACCAGAATCGGAACTAAGATATGAATATCCTATAATCACTATGAGTAATAATAAATTGTTCATGATATGCATTCTCATGTCACCATAATTTAATTGGTATATTATTATGGACATATATATATATAGATATATCGTTAATTGATTATATAATATCCTTTGGATTATCATATAATCATAGCTGCATCATAATGACTGATCTAATGAATTTTGATTGTATGTATTATTGATGAAATGTGATGTGCTGTGAATTGCCTTGATTGAGTGGAGTTGGGATGAAGTGGGTCACCATGTGTTGTGAAAGCAGTCTGGAACCGTTGGCCATATATTGTGAAAGCAGTTTTGGACCGTCGGCCATATATTGTGAAAGTTTTGAAAGCAGTCTGGGACCATTGGCCATGAATTTGTGAAAGCGGTCTAGGACCGTTGGCCATGTATGGGAAAAGTATTTGTGCTCCGTGTGCATCTGATGATATATAATGATGTGATATGAACCACAAGTTGATCTCTTGATGGTATGAAAAGAAAAGTGAACAAAAAAAAGAGAGGACTGGTCAAGCGAGAATTGGATCAGTCGGCCAGATATGGGGGATCGGCTCCCAGGTGCACACATATGAGAAGATGAGTTGTGTGAGAAGACAACTCATCAGGGGCTATGGTGATGCCACAAACTAATTTCCACTTGATTGATTGCTTGAAGATGAAATAATTGTGGTCGCTGATGCTGTGACATGTGCATGATTGACAACGTGATAAATTCTGTGATTAAAGATGCATTTTGTGTGATTGTCTGGTCATGCATTATTCATTATTATTCACTGAGTGAGGTGAAACTCACCCCCATTCCTCCATAAACTTTTCTAGAATGTAGAAGTATCGCTGGTTCGTAAAAACTCTGCTTCTTTCTCCGCAAAGATACATTATTTAATATTAGCTTGGAATTGTTGGTATATGAACATGTGAAACATAAGAATATATTTGAGTATTTTATTTGGTTCCGCAGTTAGGATAATAAATTGATATTTGGATATGTAAATATTTTTATAAGCTGATAAACAACCTGTGGAGTACTTTCTGAAATTTGGAGAAATTATGATAGGAAAAATTTGACCATATTATGACCGATGAATTTTATTTAATTTGTATTTTAATTTAATGAGTTTAAGCCCAAGTTGTGGATCAAATGAGATATTGAAGCTGGGCCAAGAACGTTACCGACTGGTTGTTGGACTACGTCATAATATGGGCCTACTGTTTCTAAAGTCAAATATTAATGAAAATAGATTTTGAAGTGACTCAGGCTTACTACGGGCCTCAGGAGCTTTAAGCTTACCCAGGTCCTAATGCCGGTCCCGCCCACGGTTTAGGTCGTGACAAAGTTGGTATCAGAGCATAAGATCATTATGGTATAGGTAACTGCGGATCATAGAAAATTCCATTTCGTCCCTTTTAGTGTCCTTTGCTTCTATATTCGTATCTCTCTTATCTTAACCATTGTGGAATAGGTATGTACAAAGAACTTCTTTTGTTGGGATCGGCCGTAACCAATATAAAGAAGAGATCTTGGTGATTTTTTCTCTCAAGGGAATGGTGGATGCACCAGACCCTATGATACAGGAAAATTCATACCTATTGCATAAAATGGTAAACTATATATGAGGGGAAATAAAGATGAGTATAGTATATCAGCGGTAAGGATAGTCTATTACAATAGTTGCTGGTATTGCAGCAGGGATCATTTTCTAGATGTGCAGATAGGGGGACACTGAATAATAATGGATTACCTTGATTACTTAGTTCAATACTTGCTATATAGAATTTATTTCTGCTATGATTAGGAAACTATCGGGTAATAAGTGAAAATAAACATCATGTGGTAAATTGTGTGTGGAGATATCATGGTATCAATAGTTATAATAAGGGACTTAACGGTTGATATAAGAATTATCATAAAATTAAATATTATTATATTATCAATTTTGGTTGCCTAGGAGTTGGGGGTTAGAATAAATATCGAATATAATTGAGAGAAATTGATATTATAATTGTGAAAATACTAAGAATGATGATTGGGGAATCATTGTTATCAGTTGCCCATACAATGAGTTGTGATTATATTGTTTAGATATACATTCTCAATAAGAGGAATGAGTTGTTTAGACTAGTCCAAGTTAATGACTATTAAGAATTAAAGAATTAAATTAGGTCATAAATTGCATGATGAACAAGCTGTTTAAAAAAAAAAAGAAAAAGAGAGAAAGACGATGTAGTATAAGCATGAATTTGTTTTTAAATAATAAGACTTGTTACTAAAACTCTACAATATTAACTTTTGTTATAGCATTTGCTTGCTATTTGAGTTTGAACTTAATCTAATTTTGAATTTAAATCACATTATGATGAATACCTTGAGTATCTATCTATGAGATCTAATAATGTGGAGTTAATTGTATTTGAGATTATACACATTGAAAGTAAATAAAACTAGATAATTAGATAAAATAGTCATAAGCATGACTGAAGTATAAGATTAAGTTTGAGTGTAGATAATGGAATATTCGAACGATGAAGGAGGTTCTGGTGTGCCAAAAGTACACTAAAGAGTGGCAATCTTAAGGCCAGTATTTGAGAAATTTATTATAGATACTAGAATTGAGGGATAATAGAGCTGGTGTGGATAATTAGAGTAAATGGTGAATATTGAAGTGGCATTTTAGAGAACCCACAATAATCTGGAAAAGATAGAAAGCAGATTATAGAGATTTCGTGAAAATAATTATTAGATGAAGAACACCTTATTAGAATGTTCTAAATCTTAAATTCAACTGATTTGCCGATGCGAAACTGTTTGAATAAGGTTTAAAAGGGAAAGTTTATGTTTAAATGCTTAAGAATATTACATTTTTTTAAAAAAAAATATTCTAAGTTATCGGAGATATTTGTAGAATTGAGATTTTAAAAAGAATATGGTAATACTCTGATGAGCATGCAATCGGTATATTATTTTCATTTCGACATTTTATAAGATTTTATTTCAACTGATTTCAAATTTCCTTGATTATGTTAGAATTTTCAGATAAGATACGGTGTTACTGGTTTAATTTTGAGATGAGTTTATTGAAAGGTGTTATAAGCACAGTATGTTATAGAGTACTTATACATAAGAGTGATGATATTTGAGTTTTTAATGTCTAAGTATACTTAGTGAATTCATACTTATAGACAGTAATTGTAAATCATAGAGACTTAGTAGATGTGAAACTAAGGATCAAAATAGAAGAGCATTGGATCGGACTAAATAACGTAAATGAAGTGGAAGGATTAAATGAAAAGGTCAGCATGGTGAGATGACCGATAAAAAGAGAAAATATAACTTAAGAGAATTGAGTGCGATAAGAAATAATTTAACAGGGAATGTGGGGAATAAAGTAGTTCATTAATTTTGTATCAAAAGATTCAAAAGAATGAAGTAATTTGAGGTGTAGAAATGGTGACGAGGGAAATGATGAGGTAAAGCACTAGACAATACTTACGAATAGTTGCAAAAAGAAAAAGAAAAAGAGTTATTGGAGTGAAATATAAGGTGTACATAGATAAATGAAATAAAATGTTTCGTTAGATGCTTGTAAGATAATTGGAGAAATGAAACCGTATGAAGATATATTACCTTGTTAATTTAAATAAGTCTACTTGAATGTTATGTTAATGATAAAGTAAAGTCAGAAAAATTATAAATTGTGATTAGGAAAGAAGAGCTAGAGGAAAGAAATGAATGATTTCAATCTAAAGGAGGTGACCAATTATGGAATAATAATAGGAGGTTTGAAGGAAATAGAGATGTAAACTATAAGTTGTTATGAGTACGAACTACAGGATAGGTAGTAAGATAACATATAGATTTCAAAATTTAAAGGAGAAATTATATGTACAAAAAGGGGCTAAATGATTTATAGTTAATGCTTGGAGTTTGTCCTAGTGTGGTGACACGAAAATTTTTGCATTTGTAATAATTAATAAATTTTTTCGAAAGAAAGTGAATTTTTATTCCTAAAGATTATTTTACTTCAATTTGAGAAAAACATTATGTGAAGATATTTTGTTTTACTAATATTTCGTGGCATATCAGAATTTCGATTGTGAGATTTGATATTCTAAATTTATCTTTTAAAGAAGTAAGAGGAATTACTCTTTCTAAAAATTTGAAAATCTAGAGGCACTTATGAAGTGAGATTTAGAATTTCTGAGATAATATATCTTACAATCCGAAGTTGACGGCATTGGATTTTAGGTAAATGGAATATGGCTTGATATAAGAATTTCGATGATGATCGTAGAAATTTTGGCTTCATAGTTGACTTGGAAATAGGATAAGTGAATTTTTGGATATAAGAGTTTGTTCGTGGTATATTTGTACAAGTTTTAGAAAGCATTAGATGATAAATATTATGAGTGTGTCATTAGAAGTTAAGAAATAAATACGATAAATAAGAGATAATGGATGCTTGTAGAGTGAACATATTTTAAATAGGCATAATTGTGTATGAAGCATGTTGGTATTTTAAATAAAAATAAACTTCTATGATTGTGAACTAAACAAACTAATGCTCTGAAGAAAAATTAAATTCTTCAGATACTTATGTGCCAATTCTTGGAATTTATATAAGATTGGCATCCTAGAATTGATTACAAACCAAACAAGAAGTTTTAATTATTTGAGAATATCCTCTTTACAATACATAAAGTAGTTATTGAATTATTTATGTTATGCAATAATAAATCGTTTAATTACTAAATAATAACTATGTAAAGAGTAAGAGCCCGGATAACTAAGAAGAGATATAAATAAAGTTTAGAAGAGCGTATGAATTTTATGAATTGTAAAAACTTGTTCTGAGTAGATTTCTGCTATATTTGTTTGGGAAAGACCTCTGACTTAAAATGATCCAAAGTGTATAAGTAATTATTATTGGAATAGAGGGAATTTCCTTTATAGATATTTAGTATAAAGGATTCGAGGAGATAACCAATATGTAGTTATTATGGACATGTAAAGAATAAATTGATGCATGAATAGAAGAGGTGGATCAACTATAAGAAGGGTTAAAGGGAATATAAGTTTTATGGTATGACAGGAGTTGATGAAGTTATTATTATTGCAGAATGATTGGGGTATAATAGAGTTGTAATTTATATGAAATGGGATGGTGGGAATACTAAATATATGAATATAGTTTGAAATTGAAGAGTATTTTTGAAATTAAGAATGTGTAAAGCTTTATGTAGAATTGAAATATTATTGTATATTATGATAACTAAATTCGACATTGATAAGACTTTCCATTAGGAACTAATGGACAGTCTGAGAAGACTATCCAGACATTAGAGGATATGATTCAAATGTGCATATGGGATCTCGTGAGATATTGAGATTCACACCTTGTGTCAAAAAAAATTTTGCTAATGACCACAGTTATCAAGCAACTGTAGGTATGACTTTTCACAGAGCACTTTGTGGTGAGGAATATATATCTCGTATTTGTTAGGAAGAATTAGGAAATCAAGAGTCAGCAGGACCCAAATTGATTCAGATCACATCTGAAAAAGGTGCCTATAATTGAGATAGAATTAAAACAGCTTTGGTAGACAGAAAAGGTATGCGGACTTTAAGCATAAAGAGATGACATTTCATGAAGCAAATATGGTCTTTCTAAAGGTATTTTCAGTGAAAGGAAACATTTATTTTGGCAAAAAGGGAAAACTAGCCCCTAGATACTTAGGACCGTATCTAATAATTATAAAGATTTGCAAGTAATGGTGTACCAATTGGAGCCACAGGAATCCCAAGTTGATGAAGACTTAACGTATGAAGAGATACCAGTTAGGATTCTCGATTTTTAGATTTGTAAATTCTGGTCTAAAGAGATTCCTACGGTTAAAGTGATGTAGAGAAACCGTTCTGTTAGGGCATACATGTGAGAAATGGCAGCTGAAATGCAGGAGAGATACCCTTGTCTTCCTTATACTGAGTAAGAGAATATGATCTTTTCCATTAATTATGATCTTTCCTTGATATATAATTCGAACATTCTATGCCTGATATGTTGTCCTCCTTTGCTATTTTTAAAATTCGAGGATGAATTTTTATAAGAGGAGGAGAATTGAAATACCCGAAAATTTTAATTTCAAAAAATATTCATTTAAATTTAATTTTAAAATTTTAGCCAATAAATTTAAGCCACGTAATATTTAATCGGACTCTTAAATCCATTTGGTTTTCGGAAGATCGATTGAAAATTGAGTTGATTTGTTGAATTTGGACCAAATCGGTTCGAATCAAACCCGAATGGTGTAGGGCCTTCTAGAAACCCTAGTGACACTTTTTTTTTTCTTTTTTCTTTCTTCCTTCTCTTTAGCGGCAACTACCTCTTTCTCTTCTTCTTCATTTTCTTTCTTCTTCTTTCTTCTTCTTCTCTCTCTCTCTCTCTCTCCCTCACTGTTGCCTCTCTCCCTTGCGCCATGCTGACCACTACCATAGCTCCAGCGGGCCACCAGTCACGCGCCACCAACCGCAGCAGCTCCTCCACCGTCTGTGTCACGCGCCGCCTCAAGCCCAGCTGATCTTTCACTGTCGCGTCGCCTTGCGCTGGCCAATATCAGCAGTAGCAGAGTTGCTCTTTTCTCCTCCATCATTCGAGCTGATCCAGACTACCAACAGCTCCTCCGCGCAACAGCAGCAGAGCCCAGCCGCTGCTCCCTCCTCCGCGCGACCACCAATCACTTGCTCCGCCCGAGCTCAGCAAACTCAGCCCCTCAAGTCCAACTTTGGCCACCTCAGTCACAATCCGAGTCTAGTTGTCTCCCATATATGATTTTTGGAACTATTGTGTGTGATTGAGGGTATTGAAAATATCCCTAAAATCTCTAGTTAATTCCTTCAATTTTGGATTGTGTGAAAAATTGATTTATTGTGGGAAGTAATTTAATAATTGGGATATTAAATATATACTTGAATTAGTAGTTGATTAATTAAAAATAAATTGTACATTGGAAATAAAATTTATAGTAGAATATTTTTGGTAATAAAATTAAGGAATTTAATTAGTTGAGTTGTGAAATTGAGAAATAATTTTATTAAGGTTATGAGTATTAGTTAGGTAGGAACAATTGAGTTGATAAAAAATAGATTAGTTATTGATTTGATTTAATTGAGGAAATTTGATGTTGAATATTGTAGCATAAACATAAAAGGTATATTCAGAGATCGATTAATATTATGTTGTGGATTTAATGATGAAATAGTAGTATATTCGATTTGAATTAAGATATTAATGTCTAATATTGAATAAAATGAAAAATATGTTAATAAAGGATTATTATTAATTAATTTGCAAATAGAAATGTGAATATATTTTAAGGTTGTTAGAATCAATAAAGAAAATGATTCGATATAGAGATGTATCATGGTTATTAAGGACCAATTAAGGTAAATAAAATAAACAGTTATTGAATGTTTGGAGACTGCGATTGAATTAAGTAAGAAAAAGATTATGGTGAAATAATTATAAGAATATTATTTGTTATATTATATTTGGTAGTGAAATTAGATTATTTTAAAGATTGCGATGAGAAATTGAGTTGATGGATATTTAGCAGCTAAGTAGTACTATATTTAGATTGGACTTAGCTGAGAGGATAGAACATAATTTGTCAGATTAATTCTTTATTTATTATTTCAAATTGAATAATTTTGTGATAAGTTCTTTTATATTTTAAATTCCTAGATCGCCTGAGCTCGTCCACTGCCTCTCCAGACCAGAATTGGAACTAGGATATGAATATCCTATAATCACTGTGAGTAATAATAAATAGTGCATGACATGCATTCTCATGTCATCATAATTTAATTGGTATATTATTACGTGTATATATATATATATACACATATATCATTAATTGATTATATAATATCCTTTGGATTATCATATAATCATAACTGCATCATAATGACTGATCTAATGAATTTCAATTGTATATATTATTGATGAAATGTGATGTGCTGTGAATTGCCTTGATTGAGTGGAGTTAGGATGAAGTGGGTCACCATGTGTTGTGAAAGTGGTCTGGAACCGTTGGCCATATATTGTGAAAGCGGTTTGGGAACGTCGGCCATATATTGTGAAAGTTGTGAAAGCGGTCTGGGACCATTGGCCATGAATTTGTGAAAGCGGTCTAGGACCATTGGCCAAGTATGAGAAAAGTATTTGTGCCCCGTGTGCATCTGATGATATATAATGATGTGATATGAACCATAGGTTGATCTCCTGATGGTATGAAAAGAAAAGCGAACAAAAAAAAGAGAGGATTGGTAAACTGAGAATTGGATCAGTCGGCTAGGTATGGGGGATCGGCTCCTTGGTGCACACATATGAGAAGATGAGTTGTGTGAGAAGACAACTCATCAGGGGCTATGGTGACACTACAGACTAATTTTCACGTGATTGATTGCTTGAAGATGAAATAATTGTGGTTGCTGATGCTGTGACATGTGTATGACTGATAGCGTGAAAAATTATGTGATTAGAGATGCATTTTGCGTGATTGTCTACTTATGAAATATTCATTATTATTCACTGAGTTTGGTGAAACTCACCCCCCTCCCTCTATAAACTTTTTTAAGAAGTAGAAGTATCACTGCTTCGTAAAGACTCTACTTCTTTCTCCACAAAGATATATTATTTAATATTAGCTTGGAATTATTGGTATTTGAACCATGTGAAACTTAAGAATATTTTGAGTATTTTATTTGGTTCCGCAGTTAGGATAACAAATTGATATTTGGATATGTAAAAATTTTTATAAGCTGATAAACAACCTATGGAGTACTTTCTGAAATTTTGGAGAAATTATGAAAGAAAAAATTTGACCATATTATGATCGATAAATTTTGTTTAATTTGATTTTAATTAAATGAGTTTAAGCCCAAGCTGTGAATCAAATGAAATATTGAAGCTGGGTCAAGAACGTTACCGACTGGTTGTTGGACTACGTCATAATATGTGCTCAATGTTTCCAAAGTCAGATATTAATGGAAATAGATTTTGAAGTGATTCAGACTTACCACGGGCCTTGGGGGCCTTAAGCTTACCCAGGTCGTAATGCTAGTCCGGCTCATGGTTTAGGTCGTGACAAAGTTGGTATTAGAGTATAAGATCATTGTGGTATTGGTAACTGCGGAACATAGAAAATTTCATTTCGTCTCTTTTAGTGTCGTTTGCTTCTATATCCGTATCTCTCTTATCTTAACCATTATGGAATAGGTATATACAAGTAACTTCTTTTGTCGGGATCAACCGTAACCAACATAAAAAAGAGATTTTGGTGATTTTTCCTCTCAAGGGAATGGTGGATGCACCAGACCTTGTGACACTGAAAAATTCATACTTATTGCATAAAATGGTAAACTATATATGAGGGGAAATAAAGATGAGTATAGTATATCAGCGATAAAGATAGTCTATGACAATAGTTGTTGGTATTGCAGCAGGGATCATTTTCTAGATGTGCAGATAGAGAGACACTGAATGATAATGGATTACCTAGATTACTTAGTTCAATACTTGCTATATAGAATTTATTTCAGCTATGATTAGGAAAATATCAGGTAATAAGTGAAAATATACATCATGTGGTAAATTGTGTGTGGAGATGTAACATTCGAAATTTTGAATATTGAGAAAATATCAGGAAAACGATTTTTATTGTGATTTCATTTTTCTTATTCGAGTTAATAATCATTTGTTTGATTAAAGTTCATTTTTCACAGTAACTATTTGTATTTATGTAAATGAATATTGAAAATATTGTCAAGTGAGAAATTTTATAAAATAGTTTATTAAGGCTTTCCTACTTAATTAGTTTTTTAAAGCTATTTGATTGAATTTTACTAATAAATTATTAATGGTTAATATAATTTTAATAACTGTTTGTCGAAATTAGAATTTGGAATAAATATAGTTATTATTTATGATTTATCGACTAAAGTGTATATATTAAAATGAAAATTTATAAAGTATAATAGTATTTTTTTTTAAGTGAAAATAAGTGTATGGGAAATAATAAATAAATCAAACTAAAGTGAATCAAATGGTTACCCCAAAACCAATTGAAATTCACTAAAAATACTAAGGACTATTTTGAATCAAACCATAAACCCATTAAAATACCTGAAGTTGAACCAAATCAAAGAAATTTCCTCTTCCCTCTTCTCTCTCGCGCGACAGCCTTCTCCACAGAAATCAGAACGCGATCTTCTCCTTCCCACCCTTTTCCGGCCTCCACCTGATGGGAACGAGCAGAAGACCGGCGATTCAGATGACGCCGACTTCGTCTCCAGCCTTCTCCTCAATCGATAGACCTGCAGTGGCGTGGACTGTAGCTCTTCTTGTACGACGCTGCTGTCTCTTGACAGCAGCGTTTCTTCCTTTTTCCGGTGAGCTTGAGCGTTGCTGGCGAATTCCTTCTACTCAGGTCAATCCATAATCACCCCTAACCACCTTTGATTTTTTTTTTTTATAGATTAAGCCTTTGAATGAAGATTTGGAAATTAGGTAAAATTTAATAAATTTGGAAATTCGTTAGATTGAGCTTTGTTATGGTAAAATTGATTTGGGAATTGAGTTCTATGTGAGAATCTAAACATTTTGATGTTAGGTTTATAAATTTTTGGAAAAATAATAATTTCCGGCCACCGTCTGTGGCGGTTCCGGAAGCGGCGCCGGCGAAGCTCCGGCGAGAGGTTGAGAGGCAGAATGCTCTCCTCAACGCGGTGAGCGCAACCGTGTAATTAGACTTCGCGTTTGAAGGTTAGTGCTTATTTTATATATTAATTTAAATAATTTTTGAAGTTAAAATAAATATAATTTTTATTGAGAAGTATGGTTTTATTTGAATGTAATTGTGAAATTTGATAACTTGAAATTAGTTAAGTAGATTTTGTATATGAAACGAAATTAATTATATAATTATGACTTAATGAAGTTAAATGATTTAAATAGTAAATGAAGAATGTGGTGCTCGAAATGAAATTTTGCCCTTAGCTTGAATTAGGAATTAAACTTGTTTTTAGTTTAAATATTAAGGACTAGAAAATTGAATTGTTAAATAAATTGATTTGGGTTGAGTACAACTATGAAATTATTTAATAATTAAATGTGATGGTGTATTGTTATATATGATTTATATATTTGTTTGATTATATAAACTAAATTATAATTTTGAATGATAATTATAAGTTGTATTGATGTTGTTAAATGGAGGATTGGAAAATGTTGTTAATGGCTGCCCGTGGATTTGGGCTGTGAATTGATGCTTGTTTGTGTATTTTTGATAATGGTGAAAGTCCCATTTATAGAGGAAAAGCTGCTGAAATTTTGTTAATTATAAATGAGCTGTTAATTAGTGATCTACATTTGACTAATGAAATGCAATAAAAAGTAAACTTATAAATAATATTAAATACCATAAGTTTATGTGCAGCTCTTATGTTAAACACAGTGATTTAATGACCGTTTGAGTATGTGTA
>CANUEX010039010.1:0-61760 GCA_948099535.1 Jatropha multifida
CTTATTAATTTATTTCTTTATTTAATATTACAATTTATTAAGATCATTTATACACATATGCACATGTATTTATTTAATCGGTTTATTCCAAAATAATTCATACATTATATTAATTCTGTCTAAATTTTACACATCACAATATACAGCTCTTCCATCGGGCAATTTACAGTCATTTCCCAATTTCCAATCTCAATTTCACTTAATTTCAATTTCAATATTTATATTGTTCTACCTTTAACAGTTCAACTGTCTTAATTTTATATTTTTCTCAATTTATAAATCCTTTTCACATTTGTTTGTAATCCATTTAAATTGGCTAATTTCACTAATAAATTTGAAAATTTATTTCGCAATTAATTTCCATGTAATTCACTTAATTTTAATTAAGCCAATTTAATTTAACAGTATTAATTTATAATTCGAATTTGTACTGAATTTAAATAACTGAAACATAAATTATACCGATTGAAAATCGGACTTCGGATTCGCGTTCAGCGCGTGAAATGCAGCATTCTGCGTTTTTGGAGGTCTCGCCCGACCGCCGCCGGCCGGTCACCGGACCGCCGTCATCGCCGCCGTGCACGGTGGCCGGAAAATCGACATCACCAGAAATTTGCAAAATTAACATCAAAACACTCAGATTTTCATGACCTCTTCAATTCCCAACTCAATTTTATCTTCTAGTGTCTAATTTTATCAATTACCAAAATTTATTCAATTATAACCCTAAACTCCAAATCCTCAAATCTTCAAAAATTACTGGGTTTTAATGCAATAGAATCAATTTATAGCAAAAGGGGAAGGATTTCGAGCTCACCTTGCTGTCCAAGCTCGCCGGAAACTGCAGAAAACCACCAAAAATTGAAGGAGAGCTACTGTCAAAGAAACAGCAGCGTCGCGCGAAGAAGAAGAAGAAGAAGAAGAAGAAGAAGAAGAAGGAGGAGGAGGAGGAGCTGGCCTTCACCGTCGATTCGTGACCAGAGGTCGCCTGGAGGGGAGTTGGTGATGGTGGCTGCCGTCTGGTGTGAGGCGAACGGAAGAGAGGGAGAGGGAGTTGTCGGGGAAGAAGGTTGAGCAAGAGAGAGGGAGAGAGATGTCGGGGAGAGAGAAATTTTTTTTTTTTAATTTTATTATTATTATTATTATTATTATTATTATTATTATTATTATTATTATTTATTTTAATTAAATGGTTTCGGTTCAATTTGAACCGATTTGGTCTAAGTTCAATTTGAACCGATTTAGTCTAACCCAATGATTTCGCCTAATTCCATTTGATTTAAGGATTTTTCGACTGAGTTAGACTATTTAAATTCGGTTTTCGATTCGGTTCGCGGCATAAAATATTATTTTTCGCTAATTCTCATTGGTGAAAATTTACAATTAAATTTTAAATAAAAATTCTTTTTAAAAAATAAATTAATGGGTTATTTCAGTAAGACATCCATATATTTAAAACATATTGCACATAATAAGTAATATATTATTGTTTTAAATAAATAAATAATCATTTGTAGTAAATTATAAACAGAAAATAAAAAAATCTTAATTTCTTATTTCGATGATATAAAAATAAATTAAAACAAACTTTGTTTTTATTGATAATTAAAAAAATTTGATCGATTGGTTTGGTATATAAAATAATATAAAATATGAGAATGTACATTATATGATAATTTTTAAACAATTAAGACATTTTCATGTTTAGCACACAATATATAAAATAAGTAATACATTAATATTTCAAATAAATAAATAATCATTTGTAATGAATTATAAACATAACTTAATTTCTTATTTCAATAACATAAAAATAAATTTAAAAAAAAAAACACTACATTTTTAATTAGTAATTAAAAGAAGAATTTGATTGATTAGCTTGGTGTACAAAGTAGTTTCATGTGCCAAGAGTTATGTTGTGCAGACACGTAATACGATATACGAAAACATACAAGATACGATAATTTTTAAAAAAATACGATATCCACATGCTTATAACACACTGCACAGGATAAATAATATATTAATATTTTAGAAAAATAAATAATCATTTGTACTAAATTATAAACATAAAATAAATAAAAAAACTCAATTTTTTTATTTCAATGACATAAAAAAATAAAAAAGAACACATCATTTTTTATTAGTAATTAAAAAATACCTTGATTGATTGACTTGGTATATGAAATATTAAGTTGTATGAACACGAGACATAAGATATATGAATGCACAAGATATGTTAATTTTTAAATAAGTAGAACATACACATAATACACTATACTAAATAAGTAATACACTGATATTTTAAATAAATAAAAAATCATTTATAATAAATCGTAAATATAAAAATAAAAAATACATAATTTTTTATTTTAATATAATTATTTAAATTTTAAAAATTATTATCATTATTGAAAAATATATTAATAGTGTATATATTTTTTTATTTAGGTTATATTATACATGACTTTTGCTATTATTAGTAAAATAATTTGCAGGATACTTAAGAAAGCATATCTCATGGATGACAATTTTACTTGACGAGGTGAGTACTTGATAAGATGCGATATGATTTTGGCAAATTTGGATAATAAATAAACGAGTTTGGAATGAGGTCGGATAGTATTTTTACTATTTACATCTGAGTTTAGATTGCGTTCAAGAATTCAGATACTCGCTACCCATTATCCATTTAATTAATATTTTAAAAATATTTAAAATAATATTTTTATAAAGAAAATTATATATATATCTTTTTAATTATATTAATGTTATAATTATATTTAATATTTATATTATATTTTTTTATTAAATCAAAATAATAATTTTATAATTTTTACTATTTTTATTTTTGAAAATAAAAAATGTATATTTTTAACACAAATGGATTTGAGTATTTAAATAGATAATTATAATCGGGTCGAGACAAGATTGGTTATTAAAGGTAAATTTTTATAAGAATTTAGTTACCTAAATTTTTAATTGGGTATTTAAATGGATTCAGATATTTATAATGCATTTGAGGATTATTTTATTATATAATTTTATTAATTTTGAATGATGTTATAAAAAGTTATTTCATTTTGTAATGGTACTCAGGGCATCACTTGAATGCTAACATCAGTGAACTCATTAAACATCATAAGTAAATAGAGTAAATTTGAGTAAAGTATCGGTTTAAGGAAAATATCACAAACTGATGGCATTGTCAATTTTCTTTTCACAAGTTATTTTACATCTTGAATATAATGGAAGAAAAAAATTAAATTTATTTTCCTTCATCAACAAAATTTTAGAAAAAAAAATTTGTTATTGAAAATTGATAATTACAACCTCATTTATTTTTTAATAATAACATATAATTCTAATTATTTTAAAATATTTAGATAATTTAATAAAATAAATGAAAATTCTATTTTCCTCTGTGTTTTCTCTAAATCGAAGACATTTAGAATATATGGATTTTGGTGAAAAATAAGTAAAATATTTTACTCTTTTTTTTCCAATTAAGAAAAAACATTTTTCGTTAGAATAAGTTGTAATGCTTGTAGGGAACTGTTGACTAGGATAAGTTGTAGTTTAATAGGAGCCATGAGAATATTCTTTTTCAATGTAAAGCCATCACTTTGGTCACTTCGAACTGGAGAGTTATCAAAAAATAAAAATAAGTGATTTAAAAAAAATAAATTAATATTTCAACTGTGATTAAAGGAAACAACTAAATGAATTAAATATTTCAAAAAGAATAGTCCTTAATCTAATTAAGAAATTATCATTTATTTGATCTAATTATCCTTTAAACCGGAGCATGACGTTTACTTTTCTTGACTGACCCACCTTTGAATAAAGTCGTCTAAGGACAGGGAAGGAGGTTATTAAATTTTTTATTAATTTGGTTTTTAAATTTCAGTATTAGGAAGTAGAAACTGACAGAAAGAGGCAAGCAGCTATGCCTACCTATGAAGGGTATGACCCAGTTTTCGCGTAATTTGCTGTAAGCCCACTTCTCAATCATACACTTCTGTAATTATCTGTCTTTTTCCAATTATTTTATTTAGTTTCTTTCTCTTTGTTTTTCTTTTTTTTCTGACTCTTTCTTTCTTGCTAGATCTTTAAAGCTTCAAGCTTTCTGTTCTTTTTCAGAAGAAAGACCGTATATTTTGAACCCAGAAAGAAAAAATCTTTATACAAGGAGAGGTAGATAGATCTTTCCCCCTTACATATCAAGATGGATTTGACAAAGTGTTCTGCGATTTTCTTGTTACTTCTGTTCGTGTTTCTTTTTGCTCCTGCTTCTGCTTCCAGTTTTATTTCAGGTATTTTAAGCTGAGTAATGTGTGTGTTTAGTTAATGGGTTTTGATTGTGCCTTTTAGTTAGATTTATGTTTATTTTGTTGGAAAAGGGTTTAATGGTTTTGTTTAACTTGGATCCAGATTCTGTTTTTGAATCCCATGCTTCTACTGCCAGGAATCTACTTCAGGCTAAGAAAGGTTTTCGTCTTCTTCTTCTTCTTATCGTATTCTTTGTTTATTATCAATTTATTTTAATGGTTTAAGAAGCGGGGGTGCAAGGAAGGGTTTCAGACCCTAATCTTAGGCTTCTGTTATGGGTTTTGTTCATATTGCATTCTTTTTTCAGTCGAATTGTTTCATGTTTTTATTGATTTTATGTTTTTTTTTCTGTTACGAAATTATTTTCTTAAAAGCAGATTCAATTTTGTGAGTTTCTGGATAATTTGTTATGAGTTTGCTGGAAGTTTTTATTTATATACTCTCCATAGGTTTCCATTTTGCATTAACAATGAGAGTTCCTGATCGCATTTTATTCTGGTGATCCACTTCTATTCTAGTGTAAAATTTATTGATTTTGACTTAGAGTAGCAATCATGCAAATAGCGATATCTAATCAGTTGCTTGCTGATCTCGGCAGTTGTTTTCTTTGTTGTTCAGTTAACATGGTAAGCTTTTATGGTTTCGGTACTTATTGAAAGAAAGGTAACTTTGGTTTTTTGGTGGTTCACATTTTCATCCACTTTGTATGGAGATGGAGATGGAGGTGGTGGTGGTGGAAGGGGGAACGGGGGAAAGAGATAAGGTCTTCTCTCTCGAGAATGAGGTGTTGAGCAATTACTGTTCCTTGTTCTTATTTTCCCTCCTCTAAAAACTAGAACCACGAAAATTTGATTTTAAATGAATTACTGCCTTTTGATTTTGTGGATATCATAAGCCAATTTGGGTTTACTAAAAGCTCTTGTAAAAAAATATGATTTGCTTTAAAGAGACTCTTCATTTTCAGCATTGTTCATCAACACAACAGCATTATGGGTTTGTGGGCAAATTGTTTGGCTCCCAAATTTCTGTCTGATATTGTTTGAAATTTAGGGCCTTTTTGAATTATGATGATTTGAAATGAAGAGAGTTATGATTGAAGTTATGTTGTTTTATGATTTTTTGCTTGAAATACAATCCAAATCCATTTTCATTTAAAATGCAAATTTATCCAAATGAACCCTAACTTACTTGCATTAGTTTGAATTGCATACCCATTAGTTTCACTTGGAAGTCAGACCTTTACTTGTGGACCTCATTATAAGGTTACATTGTGAATTGTTAAGATTTTTTTATTTCATAATATATCTAGTAAAAGTTCAATACGTTTAGTATGTTTGCTCATTGAGAGAATGCCTCTTCTTTGGTTACTTGACTAGGTAAAGTGATCCACAAAGAGATTCATGTGATGTTTGATAATTGAAATTATACTTTGGACATCTCTCTGTGTGTGTATGTGGAGACACATTGAATTGAAATGTCCTGTGTTAATGCATTGTTTAGCCACTTACGGAGATAAAAACATATGGTGTGAAGGAGATCTTTGAACAATAGGAGGGTTTCAAAATGGTCAATTGAGGAATGTTAGATGATAATAAGATAACAAATCATTGACTACAGGCCATAAAACTGGGATTTCCAATGTTTTCTCTGATCTTCATTTATAGTGATAGCAATCATTAAATTTTTCACATTGATTGATTACTATTATTGCTGTGCACATTAGTTGGGAAATTTTGGGCTTTGGTATTTCAAAATTTTTTATTAATATGTCAAATGATTTTAAAATTCCCCTTCAAAAATTTTCCCGACTTATATTGTGCTTTGCATTGATTTTAATTTGATTAGAGCGGATATTTGAACAAAGGATTCATATAGCCAACCTCAACTAGTTTGAAAATAAGGCTTGGTAAGCCACCTTCTTTTATTTTATCATGCATGTGTGGCTATAAATAGCTATGTAGGATGGTACTCAAAATGCACTAGGTAGAGAGCATTCAATTGAGCAAATCAAGTGGCTCAATAGAGAGAAAGAGGGAGGAAGAGGAGCAGAGGAGTTTGTGAGATACTGCATGCAAGAGCATAAAATAAAGTAGTATTTCATCCTTGTAATTAGTGGTATTACTGGATATCTTGGCTATGTTAGTTTTGTATCCTCATTATTATTTAGTGAAGATATTTTTCAGTGTCTCATGATTTTCCCTTTAGATTGAAGGTTGTTGCACAGAACTTTTTGTATTACGAGTGTACTGTCATTTTGTGATGTTATTATGAGTGCTGGTGCATTTTTGTCACGTAATTAAACAGACACCCCCATGTATACATATTGATTAATTGGCTCTGATTAGGTTTCAAACTTACAACCGTTGAACTTTTAAAACTCAGTGGTATTAGAAATATACTCAAGACAATGCTGATTTCCCATCTTTCATTGTTAATTGTAACTTGCAATTCTGTTTCAGAATTTTATATGCTCTGTTCTTCTATTTGGAATAGCATTCTGATGTGAAGTTATTGTCTTTTTGCAGCCTGCCCAGTAAATTTTGAGTTTATGAACTATACAATCATCACAAGCCGATGTAAAGGACCTGATTATCCTCCTAGTAGCTGCTGTGCTGCATTCAAGGATTTTGCATGTCCTTACACGTATGTCATTAATGACTTGACCAATGATTGTGCATCAACCATGTTCAGCTACATTAACCTCTATGGGAAATACCCGCCTGGTCTTTTCGCTAGCGAATGCAGGGAAGGAAAACTGGGTCTTGAATGCCCTGCAAACCCACCATCACAATCGGCTAATGATAGTGGCAGTCAGATTATTCGTGATCGATCCCTACTGTTGATACTCACATCTGGTTTCCTAGCACTGTTAGTTCATTTGTTTTGAAGGCTCAAGATATTGATTCTATTCTTTTTCTCCAGTAATTATTTCTTAACCATGATAGAGCCACAGTACCCTCCCTTATATTTTGATTGTGTTAAAGTTAAAATTATTCATTACTCCTACATACCGAAAAATTAATTTGTATATTGGTTTCTTATTTGCTGCCCCAAAGTAGTCAAATGGTAAAATACGGTGAGTGATTCATATAGACCTATTAAGTACTTAAAATTTTAAATCTAGGGGCTGTAGTTTTTTTATTTGTTGAACTTCTTACATTTGTAATGTCACTATCATATCCTTGGATCTTTTGGTTCTGGTCTGTTTAGCTGTAAGTAAATGATAGAACATCGTAATTTCATTTTTGGCCTCTCAAGTCTGGATGTGAATCAAAACTAACGAGTTTGCTATCTGCTTGTACGAATTTAGGGGCACTAAATCAACGAAGAATAAAATTGAAAAAAAGTTCATTAATTACCCATAACAAATTACTCATTTGTGGTGTGGCGTCTGAAATATTAGCTCATCTTATGGTGAAATTCGGTTAAGCACAGAGTAGAGGTAATGTGTATAGAAATGGATAAACTGAGCACAAGGCGGATTGTCACTCTCATCAACAAAAGAGTGCCGGTTGAACTAAAAGTGCACAATATATCTTGCTAAGCCTCAGATGCTAAATGTGGACGGTATGAGTAGAGAACCAGACTCAGACGGCAAGGATGTAATATTGTTGTGTTTGGTGCTAGTGATCCCTAGCTCCATAGGGTTAGTTATCTACTTATTTCCCAGAGTTTAACTTTCTGCCAGACACTTTCCATTAAAGAAAGTTGTCTTTTGATTAAAAAAATACTTTAAAAAGCTTTTGATATGATATTTAATTTCACATTAAAAATATAATGCAATAATAGTTTTTTAATGGTTTTTTTGTTCTGTTTATGATAAAGAACAGAGTTCATTAAATGAAATATCTATAATAATCTATAATAGATAGATGACATTTGTGCATTTCGTGGAGCAAGGAAGTGACTTTACTGCTGGAGACAAAATTTAACTTGATAAAAAAATAAAGGGAAGAAGAAAAAGGTATATATATATATATATATATATATTTATATAAATATGCTTTGGTTATAACGCATTTCATTTACTCTCTTTTGTTCTTTTCTCTACATTGTTAAGAAACTCTAAGTTCAAAACTAGTTACTTCTCAGCTAACTGTAACTTCTGTAAGTACCAACTGTAAGAGGAGACTGAAAGATTTGAAGAAAAAAGGATTGGCAGAAAGGGAAAGAAAGGGAGAAGAGGACCAGTCATCCATCTCATGTTGGAAAAACGAAGGAAAAAAAAAGGTTGTATCCACCCCTGCTTCTTCAGAAAAGTATTATTGTGACATCGATACTCTCGCAGTTCCAATCTGTGCAAATCCATCTCCTGTTAACCTTTCTATCTAGTGCCATCGTTATACTTCAAGTATTCAGCAGAACAATCTTCTTTGCTGCAAGATGAATCTTATATCAGTGTTCCATTCACCAAGGAAAATTAGAAAGAACAATCCAGATGAGAGAACATTTTGCAGGTTTGGCTTCAGTTTATAATGAAATTTTGTAATGAATTCGTTTATGAAGAAAATTGAATATTTTGATAATGATGACTTACCCCTTTAGTTGGATTGGACAAATTTAAAATGATATAGGGCAATCAGAGATTTACTTATTTATTCATTTTGAGGATGAAGGCAAACAGAGATGTTGAAAATGAGGGTTTAGATCATATCAATTAGAGACCTGGGATATAGTAAGCTCACTATGGCTTGAGGAAGTCTCATAACTCACATCACTGTGTTGCTTGATAATATTCAAATGTGAAACTAAAAGGAAATAATCTTATGGGTTAATTACTATATAGTTCGTAATTTTTTGTCAAATACACTAGTAAGAACCTCCATTTTTAAAATTACACTATTTAGTCTCCGTATTATAATTTCGTTATACTATAAAGTCCAACGATTAACTTTGTCCCTTAGATGGTTATGAAATATCAAAACTACATTTAAGGATAATTACTATATAAGGACTAAATAATGTAAAATTATGAAAATTGAGTTTCTTACTAGTGTGTTTAACCAAACCACAAGGACTATATGGTAATTCTCTTTAGAAATGCTTTTTGACGTCTCACAATCACTTAACAAAAAAAAACTAACAATTGGACCTTATAGTCTAACGGAATTATAATGTAAGAATTACATAGCATTTGAGTAAAACCTAGGGACTACATAGTAATTACCCCTACTCTTATTGAGGTGTGAAATTTACTATGGATATGATTAAATAATAGATACTTACACGACATCTAGATTCTCGTAAATTGTCCAGCGACTCAGCAATCTCAAGTTGCTTTACAACTGCAGCATGTACTAACTGCACGAACAGCATAGTTATAGAGAAAATGACCATTTGTATCAAATTTCAAACTTCAGAAATCTGAAGCTTTTAAAAATAAGTAGAATGGAGCATACCCTCTTTGTTTTCTCAAGATCAAACTCCACAGACTTTATTCTCTCTAGAGATTCCATGAGCATTTGCTCTTTTTCCAATGGGATTGCACCAGGCATATTGCTAAGTTCCTCAAATACTTTCTCCAGCCTCTGTAGACGCTCCATACATGGACGGACACACTCTTCATTCACAGTTTCAACAGCTGATGAATTACTATCAGCATTATGTTCCATAAGATTAGAGGGATGAACATTGCTCTGCCTCTTCCATAATTCAAATGGTAAACTACGGAAAAAAGCAACAAGTTTGACCACAAATGACATCAGCATTCTAGCCCCACATAGATTCTGTTTCTTCCCAATCTTTTCCTTGAAAAGGTCCAACCAACGCATAATGAGACCCCCTGAAATTGGAGTGCAAGGCATGAATTTTGTGATCCAAGTTGCAAAGATGACAATATGACACGGCAGATAATATAGGTCAGAATCCATAGAAGCAAGAACTGTGCCTAAAATTCAATTTCTAACAGTCTTCATACTCTTACCGAGTTAGCCACAAACTTCATTGGACATGAGAGTGCTAGAGGAAAAACCTATCTCATTAACACGTACCTTCCAGATTTGATGTCGTCTGATCAGGAAAGCTCGTCAGATCACTGGTGTTAAGTGATTGATTGTCAGAATGTTCCATTCCCAGCTTGCTTTGGGTAGTCTTCTCAACCGAAGGAAAACTATCATCACAACTGTAGTAGGCATTTGGATCTGTTGCTCTGACCTTCAAAGATCATATTATACATCAAAAACTATAACAAAATCCTTGTACACAAGTGTGAGCAGACAATCCTGACAGTGAATTTGAACCATGAGTGACAACTTACTTCCTCATGAACGGGGGCCAAACGTGGAAATGTAGAACTCCAATGGACAGGCGATGGATCATCAATATCAGACCCTGATTCTGCTGCTGACGTATCACAACTTCTTCCCTGAAGAACAAAGAATAATATCAAATATCCAAAGATAAGGATATACTAGTAACCAAATATGTGAGTTATGGATTTGCCTTCTGAGGGCGTGTCTGAATATGCGAGTCTAATTTATGTCGGTTACTAGACACTCTAGTGATTTGCCTCACAAACGTTGCTCCCGCATTACGTACAAGCTACAAAATGTAAGAAATTGTTAGAGAGGTGACATTTAGGCCTTCCTTTATCACTTAACTTGTGTTTTTGGTATTCTGCTTTCTAGATTTTGGATTAGGTAGAATTAGGTAGAAAGTAAGTTGCATCTTTTGTATAAATATCCTTATTGTTGGAATGAAATTAGTTTGCATTTTCTTCACTTAATATTCAGTTCTGAATCTTTTCTTTCCTCTCCCATTCTTACCAAGAGAAATTGGTTAATTTCCAAATACAAGTTCAACTTAAAGATACAGGATCTCCCTTTAATACTCGAGAAATTTACCATGTAAAGTAAATTGCCCAATACTCTAATTATTGGTTACCAACCTTCATCACATCAGGATCATTCCACGGACCTTTATTTGATCTAAGACACCCTCCTTCAGCATAACAAGTGCAAGAACCACCCAAAAAGTCAGGCAATTGACTGAAAAAGAAAGAAAGTTAAGAAGTTATGCGTGTTACAGAAAAGAAATGTGAAAATGAGTTAATAGAAAACGGACATACCTTGCATCAATAACTTCCAGTAGCTTGGGCAGGGACTTGGGATCCAGAACCTGTAATTTAAGAAATCATTTGCAGTTAATAAAGATTGGGGAAAGGTCAATTAACTATAAGCTTGTGATCATATCCTCCACCTGTATCTTTGCAATAGTCTTTGCATCTAGAAGTTTCTGAGCTGCAGGCCAAAGCATCTTCTTAAAGGCGGGACCAGCATTAACAAAATACATCCTATGCAATGTCTGTGGAAGTTGTGGTTAACATTCGGAAAACAATTAAACAGAGTATCGAAACATTTTCTAGAAACCTTTAATACCTCAGGGTAGTAACTGTTGTCTATCTTTGTCATTGCAGCCAAAAGATTTGCAGCAGTCCGTGTGAAATTCTTGATGCCCTGTTTTTAACATAACATCAATGAACAGTTCAAATTCTGCATGGGACCATTGCAAGAACCATAAATGACCAGTCACCAATAAATGAAGAAAGTTCATCAACATTGATTCTACTAATTCACCCGATTTCCTTATGTTTTACCAACTCTATTGACCTTATGAGAGTGATCAACCAAAGCTCTATAGTGAGACTCTTGCAGAACATGAAAACGAGAGTTCAGAATTCAATGAACTAATACAGTTGATTCTCTTATCCTTTCCCAACTCCATTTACTCCATAAATAGTGATCCAAGAAACTTTTAAAATGAGACTACTTTACTAAAGAAAGAAACTAGGTTCAGAATTTTATTATACCAGATTTCAGAATTCACTTAGCTCTTCAAAGTTTATGGAGCACAAATAGTTTTATCTATAATTTTCTGCGTGCTGAATTCTATACAATGGTAGCAAGAATTCTATTAGAAGATTCTGTAGTTACCAAATTCAATTTGAAAAGGCTTATCTAGGATGCAATTCAACATACCAAGCCATGTACATCCAATATCGTTGTCGTTGACCATATCTGTCTCCTTGCAGCAATTGAACATGCAGGGAATTTCTCCAGCAGAGCCCTCTCAAACTCTTGAACATGGTACTTCAAATATCGATCTACACTAGTGATTCGCATCAGCTTACTTGGATGAGCTTTTCCAAGCATTTCAATGTAAACTGGCCGGCCTTCCTTGTCAACTCCATGGTACCCCTGAGGGTAATATTGCAAAACCTCTTCCAACTCTTCAAACTCAAAATCCTAAGCATTAAGTTTTACTTCAGTATGCAGCTAGAGTTGAATGACAAAAAGAAATAAAAAATTTGTAATTCTTACAGGAACAATTTCTACTGTAAAGAACCATGGGTAACCATCAGATCAAATGCTACAAAGGTGCTACCAGTTAGAACTTGCCTACTGATGCAACTCCAAGTTTGTATTGAAAAATATTTCCGTTTACATTGAGAAAATATTCTAGAAACAACCTCCTCCTTATAACAGAGTAAATTTCTACACGCTAACTCGTAAGTGAAGCAAGAAGAACAAGGTCAGAGGCATAAATTTCAATACCTCCAATATAGTGTCTGTTCCATACTCTTTCCTCCAATTAAGCATTTCTTCCCACATCTGGATTGTTCTTTCTATGTTAAACTCTCTAGCTTTCAAAAATCTACAAAGAGTAAAATAATTACATCAATAAGTGAATGCACAATGGGCCATTTGTACTGTCCAACCACCAGGTAAAGCAGTGGGCATCCTTCATGATGGATTTTACACTGCATTTCAAAAAAAGCGGCAGACTGACCTTAGCAAAGTATGATAGTCATCGTGCCTAGGAGGCGACAAATTCCTTTCAAGAAGCTTTTGTCGCAATTCTAATACAGCACTCTCCTCTTTTTCATCCCTTATATCCTCAATAGAAACTGAAGAAACTCTATAATCAATTTTCCTTTTTCCTCTTTTCTTAAGAGAATGAGTGAACTTATTTGAAGCATTTAATGCCTTCTTCTTTAGAGTGCCAATTTTTGATCTTCTTCTCTCATCTTCAGAATTCTCAAAATCAGATCTCCTCTCTCTGATTTCATCATTGAACCCATTTCCTTCTAGGCCTGCAACAAGACAATGAGTAGTTAAAAACCAATAATTATTTAGTCTAAAGATTATCTTAAGCATCAAATACCCAAGTTATGCATTCTATAACTAACACTTCAAGGATCAATCCTATGAAAGCTAAACATACCTGACATTTGTGTGAAACGTGGAAGGAAACCCTAATTTCCTGAGGAGGGAAGTAGATTCACAGTAACCTTGCAGACATATGTGCAGGTCTTATCTGTCACAAACAAAACCAGAAAGTAACAATCAATACGCTGCAGACTTACGAAGAAGAAAAACTGCCAGCAACAGACTGATAAATTATATCCACCAAAATAGTGTCCCCAGAAATTTTACTGAAAAACGTAAAATACATAAAACCAATTACCAATCTAAATTAACAAATATATGTATACCGAAGCTCTCTAGACTATCATCTGTCACAACTCTCTCGCACAATATGCAATCTCTAAAATCAACTTAAACAAATACAATCTTAATATCTTGAAAATAATATCCGAAAAATAAAAGCATGCGTATTAGATAAATCTTCAAAAAAGAAAATGGAAAAGGGTAATCCAAAATTCATCCATTTCTCACCATTTAAACAAACCAAGAAAAATTTCAGGACTTTATTCCGAACTCAGTTAACCAGATGATGCGGTAAAGTCTAAAGAAACGAAGGGTTACACTAGTTCATTGATCATGTAATAAACTCATCATAAAAACCTCGAATGAAAGAATCATAATGAGCTCTAAAACTCATAAATTTGAGAGAAAAAGTAAAAAAACCGTTAGAATCAGAGGTACATAAAAGCATCACTTGTCACATTTATACCACTGTAAAGCTCTCAAACCTGAGACCGCATTAAATCTCACCAATGCCGACACTAACAGTACGGATCTCACCCATAACTTCACCATTAATGAAACCAAAAGAAAGATAAGCGCAACTTTAATAGCTTATTCAATGAGAGACCGAAACGCACCAAATAAAAAAAAACTCCAAATGAATCTGAAGAGGTAAACCTACACGCATGGATTCACGCGCGAAGAAGACGTAGACGAAGAAGAAGAGAAGTAAAACAAAACAGGTAAAGGTAGAATTTCTCTCGAGAAACACGTAGAGGAGAGAAAAAAAAATTAATTTTTCCTTCCTCGAGAAAATGTACAAAATTTTCTCGAGAAAAGGAACGAAAAACAAAAACAAAAAAGTACGGATCTGAAATTATTGTGTTTGTGTTTGTGTTTGTTGTGTTTCTCCTCTCCCTTCTTTCTCTTCTCTGTTACTTTCCTTTGTTGTGGAGTCTGTTTGTTTGCTTTTTTGGTTTCTCCCCAAAATTTTTCAACATTAATATAAAAAATTATTATTTATTTATTTGAGTACTAAATACTGTCTGTTCTTTTTATTAATAATTAATAATTTAATAATATGCTCTGCTTTTTGTGGTTTGCTTTTTCAGCCCATTTATTCACCGCTGGTCTCATGTGGTTTTCTGCTCTACGTGTCGCCTTGTTGATTAATTGTCTAGGTTAATTTTTTTAAATTAAAAATAAATTCACTTGAAAGTTATTAATAAATTTTTAATTTTAAATAATAAATTATATATTTTTAACGTAGCATATTTTTTTGAGCCACATATAAATTTTAATAAATAAATTAAATCAACTATAGAATTAAAATAATTTGTTTACCAAAATATTAAATAAATTTTTACTGGTAAATAAAAATATAAAATCATTGTTTAAAAGATTATTTTATGATATTTACTTTTAATATGGTGGCTAAAGATATAAGTTAAAGGAAATTGTAATTGTTAATTATAATAAAAGTGTACGAAATTGTAATTTCTAGAATAATTTATTCTTTTTCTAAATTATAACAACGTAGTCATATATTCCTGTAATGCGAGGATATATAATTTTATTTTTTATTTAATTTAATGTGATAATTTTATATTTGCATTTATTTGATTTAAATAATTTAATTTAATAATGAAATATAAAATTATATGTTTTTTTCTTAATTTTTAAATAATAAATTGAAATATTTATTATCATAATAAATAAAGTATTATAATTCAATTGATATAATTATTTATTTTTTAAAATTTTATCTATTCAATTGAAATGCTTGTAGGTTTATTAATTTTATAATTACATAAGGTAAAATAAAATTTAATTTTTAACATAAAAATTTTAATGAATTGAAATTATATTTTAACTAGTCGTCCACCCGTGCGTTGCATGAATAATAACATGGAATTTCGTTGAAATTATTAAATGTTTTATTATTAATCACTTATCATAAAAGCATGCTACTAAAATATTAAAATAAAATAATTTAATAGTTAAAATTATAAAAATTTAAAATTTAAAGTATGGATAATACTTTTTTACTTTGGATCAGTATAATATAATTTATGAAAGATGTCTTGTTATTGTTGCATTTAAAATTTCTATTTATGATGTGAAATTGACCAATCGTAGAATTTTATATAATTTATAAATATTAAATAATTAAAAACATGTCAAAATTGAACTCGAACTAACTTATACATGTAAATATATTTTCTATACCCGAAATGCTTATTGTAAGCCTAATACAATTTAAAAAAAAAAAATCCTTTTATGTATAACTTGACATGTTATCTAAAAACCTATTAATCTCTACCTTAAGGCAAATAATTCATAAGATTGATATATTTTTTAACGACATAATAATCAAATATATGAAAATTTCATAATTATTGAATATTAAAAAATAAAAACTATAAAAATTTCTTAATTAATAAAATATGCATGTGCTTAATAGTGCAAAAGGTAAATAATTTAAGAAATTTCTCACATCAAATTGCATTGAAAATACATTAAAAGTAAATAACTTGTAGTAAATTTTAGGAGTTATCTTTTTGAGATTTCTTTTTTTATTTTTACCTAAAAAAATAGAATATATGAATTTTTTACAATAACCAACTAAACAAATTCTTCAAACCCATGCCAAACAAGGCTATAAAATTAATTGGCTAAATAAAGAAAAAATATTATTTAGAAAGTGAATCTTAAAAAAGAAAAAATTGGAGCTAGTGCTCCTAATTATCCAAATATACAAAATCTTTAACTAAAATAAGTAATATTACTGAATATTGTCGAAAAAAGAATAAAATCAATATTCTTACTTACATATCAGTTATCAATTATGAAACATATAAATGAAATACCCTCTAGAGAATATTGATTATTTCAAGTTTGATAGAAAGTAATTTAAGCAATTTTAATTTATTTTTCGAATTGGATACTTATAAATTTTAAATTAACTATATCTGTGTCTGTTTAAAATTTTATTATCTGTATAAACTCTTTTAAAATACCTTTTAAATATGCAGAATATCAATAAATTTTAAATTATTTAAATTCGAATTTATTTAAAATATATTATTTACCGATAAATGTATACAGTACTCGCGTTACTTATGCAAAAACCGTTTGTTATAGCAGATAATGCATAACAGAGTCTGATACTCTGTGCCCTATCCGTACCCCGTTAGGGAGAATATTTTCACTGTCCTTAAATACCCATCAATAAATACTCTTATTAAATAGATCCGAATGGGACGGGTACTCCACAATACCCATTACAGATGCGATAAACCAAAATCTTTGGAACGTTTATTTATTTTTTAAAATTTTGGTCAAAATTAAAAAAATAATTTTAAAATGAATGGGAAGCAAAAGCGGACCGACGGGATCGAAGATGATACATTTTTTGAGAAAGCAACGGCGTGCAAGCAGCGTTCGTTTTTCACCTTTTTAGCTGTTTTAGTTTAGAATCTCGCGCTAACTTCTTTTTTTTTTATTTTATTATTATCTAATTGGAATATAAAATTCTACTGTTGCGTATTTATGCATTCCTGTGCTGGATAAGGCTATCCTGACCTTAGCTTAAGAACAGTCTAACACAATTTATTAGGTTCTCATAGAACCTAATAAATTTCAACATAGAAATTTCTAATTTTTATTATTTTGAAAAATAAAGTCCCTTCTCTTCCACTTAAATTAACACCTACAAGAATCCCTCCATTTTATTAAAAGTAATATAATTTTAAATTATATAAAAATTAATCACGCAAATTAAAAAAATTAACTAATCAAAATTACCATTTATAAATTATCTAAATAATATTTCCCAAAAAAATCTAAATAATTAATGAATTCTCACTTAGTTGCGATACAAGATATAAAACTAAAATTAAAAAAAAAATTCCTTAATTTTTTGGAGTGAGAGATAAAATGATTGTATATCTTTTAATTGATCAGAATATAAAAATTAATAAGTCAATTTTTAGCCAATAAAAAAATTGTTTCACCAAAGAGGTAATTTTTATATAATATGAAAAACTAATTAAAAAGTAGAAATTTTAATTGAGATATAAAAAATAAAAAAGAAAGAAAGAAGGTGAAGACGATCCTTCCCATAGCAGCAAAAGTAGAGTGAGACTGAGGCCGCCTGATTGGCTAATCCTATTGCCGTTCCTCGGGAAAATCAAGAATTGCGCTCCCGTATTCTTTGATGTACAAGCGTTTTTTTTTTTTTAAATATAATTCATTAATAATAATATTAACAAAATAGAAGAATTTATATTCTTTTAAATAATGAAATTAAAATTAAAAAGTATTATATTATATTTTTTTACTTGGAGTTAATCTTGACAAAACAATCCACCTTTGAATTGATTTCAATGATAAAATAATAATTTTTTTAAATCTTTTATACCTGAATTGTTTTTTCAAGAATTTGCAATATACGATAAATATAGATGAGTTTACACCACAATGCATTAATGAAGAACATGTCGTACTATAAAGTTTTATTGATCGAAGATTTACATTTGCAAATCAAGATATAAAATGTCCAACCAAATAAAATCAATATCATATTTTTATTAGTAACAACCCTTTACAAATAAGGGAAAAAAACTCCAAATATGAAGACAAAACTAGAGTTATATATTATCCTTTAATGTGTGATTAATTTTATTATTACAAAAATATATTTTACCTAGATCCTTTTATGATTAAAAAAATTACGTTTCATCAACATTAAATCAAATATATATTATCAATTCTAATTAGAAAATTTTGTCTAATTTGACTCACGATTTAAATCTTATTGTGAAAATCTTGTCTTATCATAGTACTACATATATGTTTGCTTTTGATAGAGAAAAAAATAACTATAATACTTGTTTGCTTTGTCAAAAATATATTGTATCAACAATTATCAAAATTCATAATATCTCACTTCTAGATATGAATAAGTATAAATTTAACCACTTGAGTGGAACAAATTTAACCATTTTAATTTTGTCTATTTTGATATTTGAATGGAACAACTTCATTTAAGTCTCTGAATTTAATATGGCTTTGCTTGCAAAACAAGGGTGACGCTTTTTGACTACTCCAAATGCGCTGATTACGCAGGTGTACAAAGTCCATTATTTGCTAGACTGCTCTTTTCTGGAGGCTACGGTGGGCTGGAATCCTAGTTATATCTGGCACAATATTCATAGCTCAATGTCTCTGTTGCGCAGTGGTTGTTTGAGAAGGGTAGGTAATGGTGTGGATACTCTGGTGTATGGAACACCTTGGCTTCCATATATTTCTAGACCTTATGTGCTTTCCCCTAATAATACAGGGATTGATGATCTTGTGATTTGAGATTTTATGTTGTCGGGGCCAGTTGGTGTGGAATGAGGAGTTACTGCTGGCTCTATTCACAGTGAATGAGGTGGAGCTAGTGAAGCAGATTCATCTCCCTAGAGCTAATATTTCTAATGCTTGGTAGTGGATTTGGAACACCAAAGGTGTGTATTCTGTTAAAAGTGGTTTTCATTGCTTGTATTCTCAAAGAATAGTTCTGCAGCGTTTGACATTAGCTATTTGGCAAAAGCTTTATGGTGTTGAGGTTTTGCCCAAAGTTTTGAATTTCTGGTGGCGTGTTGAGTCGAATTATCTCCCCATGGTTAGTAATTTACAATCATAGAATGTTGATGTGGGTGTGGAGTGTTATGTTTATGGTGTAGGTGAAAAAATGTGGTACATTGTCTCTGGAACTATCCATTTGCAATGACTGTTTAGAAGCGGATTGGTGTTGTGTGGTGGTTGGAAGAAGGCGATGTCATTGCATGGACCAGAATTGTCCTCTCACATTTTGACAAGGGAGAGTTATGCAGAATTTTTATGGTGGCCTGGTACTTGCGGTACAATAGAAATTGGGTCCTTCGGAGTCAAAAATTATGGACAGCTGGGTGTGTGGTTCGTCATGCGAACACTTATTTGTTAAGGTGGTAGAGGGCTAGACAAGTGGTTAGTTTCAAAGGCCTAACATGTTGTCTTAAACACCCAACCAAATAGAGATCGCTACCACAAGAGGTTATGAAGGTTAACGTGGATGCAGCTTGGAGTCCTGGTACTAGGTCAGCTGGCATTGGTTGGATTACACGTGATGATCATGGTTTATATATGGGTGGTTGTGAGCCCCCTCCTGAGCACCATGGAAAAGATCGAAAGGATAAAGTCTAACCAAACGAGCCTATTGATCGGTTCATCACGGAAAGAAACTAGGAGGAACTCTGGTTAACTATTTTTTATCTAAGTTGTTTGATTAATTGATCTGATTATCAATTTATCAATTTTATGGCTCTGTTTAGCATTTAAGTGATGTCGGGTTGGCTCTTCGGAGCACTTTGAACATGTGTAGTGTGTTAGAGTCGCCACCTTAATTTCTTTTTCTTTTAGGAAAAAAATATAAAGTAAAAACCCCATGATTGACTCTTTTAATGTGCCATAATGGATAAAATGCAATCATTAAGTTCGAAAATTAGATTTTTGGCTTCTTTGCGTATGGATCAAGAGTTTGAGTCTAATTGATAAATCAAAATCGTTGTTAATTGATAAATTAAAAGCGTTGTTTTGCATGAATGTCAATTTATCGATGTATGAGAATGCTTATAATACGTGGCAATATTTGCTATATAATGCATTAAAATTAAATAAAAGGTGTGTAATTTGGAGGGGAGCCTGACTCTAGCTTTGTTTATCAAGGATTCTAGATCGTGCAATACATTCTCTTAAGTCTCGATCGATCAGTTTGGTTGCGGCCCGCTACTTAGGCTGAAATCCGTACGTATGCCTTCGTAACTCATATGTATGAGATCAGGGCGCACGAAGTTCTATCACCGATCAGGATTGTAGGGTTCTAAGGATGCCACCCTTAAAGTGGGCTTGCAGCTGTGCCAACTGATTTTGGGGTTAGTTTGAAAACTAATTTTGCGATTTTACTGGGCAGACCAGGCTTAATTTATCAGACGAATGGGGCTTGAAGCATGCATAATGCCGGACGGACTGGGCTTGACAAAGTTGATGAGGTGCTGGACGGATTGAGCTTGACAGTTGATAAGGTGCTGGATGACCGAGCTTGAATTGACAAAGTCCAAATTTAAAAAATTATACCCTCGTGCTTGTGACACGTCTGGATTCGGTGCTCCATAATTATTGTCAATCAAGTAGGTGGATTCTTCCTCCAATATGAGCTAAGGTAGGAAGCAAGGACTCGTATTATAGTGTTATAATATTATTAAGTGAATTATTAATTAATCGCCAGATTTAATTAATAATGAATTAATTAACTAGTAGCTTTGACCTAAAGAAGGTCAAGTCAAAGTATGATTAAAAGTTGAAAGGATCAACTTTTCAGAGCCAAGTCATGCTTTAACTCGATTAAGGAAGAAGAGCAAAGTTGGACTTTACATAAAAGTGAGAATGAGAGTGATTGATACTTCAGAAGTGTTTGATAAAGCAATAAGAGGTGCTTGAAATAAATGGGGGAAAGAATGATATTTATAGGCAATGAGGTGGCTGAGGCGGGCCTGATCGACGTCGGCCACCTCCTTAATGGCGTCGTTCACCTCCTAATTGGCACTGATTAGGTGTCCCAGTGTCTGTTTGATCAGCACTGGTGCTAGCTTATTAGCGTTGCCACTGGGGTGATTAGCGCTGATTGTGGATTTTTATCAAAATGCCCTCCCTTTTGATTTTAGGATTTTCTGGCTTCTAGGAACCTGTTTGAGGTCTAAATGACATCCAATCGATCTAATTCTCACGCCGTTCAAACCATAGTAAAATTTTCTAGAACTTAGTGCTAAAATCATGGTCAACAGTGGTAAACTTTGCCAATTCGACAATGTGCAGTGTGCTTATGTGGCTGAGATTCTTGGCGTCATGAAGGTTTTAAGTTGGATTAAAGAGTTGTTTCCTGGCACTGTAGTTTTGATGGAGAGTGATTGTTTTATGGCTCTTAGTACTTTGAGTAGTGCTGATCTTGATCTTTTTTATGTTGGTGTTTTACTTCAAGATTTTAGAGAGCTCCTTTCGGATATGGTCTCTATCAGTATGAATTTTATTAAAAAATTAGCGAATCAGGTTGTCCATACATTTGCTCAAATATCTATTTTTATGACTGGTTCATTGGAGTGGAGTACTATCCCTCCACCTTTAATTGTTGATGTTCTGCATTTTGATATAAGTAATATATAAGCATTTGGATTTTTAGAAAAAAAAAATCTCTGAATTTAATAATTTTGACACAATTAAGTGTATTTATTGTAATTTTACATCCGAAAGTCAAAATGAACCATACTCAATTGCTTTAACTTTTTTTTTTCCAGATTACTACCTTTCTTTTTCATTTGTCTCTCTCTTTTTAGTATTGTTTTGAAATTGAAAGAAAATAAAAAGCAACTTTTACTACTTTTTATTAGAGAGAATTGAGAAGAGATATAAGATAATTAAAAAAAATGAATTAAGTGAGTATTTTTGCTTTTATCATTTATAATAATTTTTTTTACTATTTATGTGAGTTACTATTTTAAGAATCCCAAGTTCCCACCCCAATATGCAATTTCTGAAATTTTTTTACTATTTCTGTGAATTACTATTCACCGTTAGCTAACCTAACCATGAAAGGAGTGGGTAGATTTGTTGATTACCTAATTATAGTTTTTGTTGTGGAAAGGCCAAAGAAAAAAAATTGTTTGACTCTTGGGAAAAGAGATGGTAAAAATAATTAAACAAAACCAAAAAGATTCCATTCAAAAATATGAAATGTGTTTATTATTATTCACAAGTGTGTAGTCCATTATTGTAGTGTGTTTGGCGTAGTGGTCACTTAATCTTTCGGGCATGAGTTCAATTTCCTTTTTTAATTTTCACACTTGCAAACTTTTGCGTTTAAAGTCGGTATGAAACTGTAATCACATGAAATAATAAAAAACGAGCAAAAAAAATAATATTTAAATTCTATTTAGTGAGCTGTAATTAGGGATGGATGTTCTTTTAGGCAATCTATCCTAATATGGATGTCATTTTGATAATTACTAATATTAATACCAATAATTAATTATTGATCAAAATATGAATTTACGATAATTAATAGTAATTACCTTGTACTTAAAATAAATAAAATTATATAAATTCATTTCCTTGACTAAAAGAAATTTTAAGAAAGAAAAGTCGAACTCTTATATGTCTCTCTCTCCCTCCTATCGGCGACAGCTTGTCCCTTTCCTCTCTGTCTCCGTTCGTTTTTTCGGCCATCGGGGAACTAATACTCTAATTGTATCTTCTTGCAAGAATCTTGATTTCAGTCTTGGTTTAGGCAATTTGGTGTCCGATCATGAGAGATCGTGACTAAAAGTTGCGATATCGTGTGATGAAGTTTTTCGGCTGTATCACTCCTTTCCATTGACGTCAAGCTCCGGCAATGGTCCCAATCGACTCGTAGACATCTCCTGAACATTTCCCCTCAATCGATTTCAATGATGGTGCCTAGATGGTGGAAACGCAATTGAAGGCAGTGGAGTAGCAGCTCTCGAGCCCGCTCCGGCCAATTGGAGAATCGATCTCAACCAGCCAACACCAAAAATGAACTCCCCATGAAATTTCGAGACTGGGGTGTGAAGATCCATCAATTTTCGATGAAGCACGGTTTGCCGCCCACCATGAAGGGCGACAGGCGGCGGCACTCCGACGAGACTCTGGGAGGCAAATTCTTCCGAAGTCGAACTTTCGATCGTTATTTTTGAAAATTCAATTCGTTAGATTTTAGTGTAATTGAAAAAAAAATTAAATTTATTAGTTTTGATTAAATTTGTGTTGATTAAAATGAGTAGGTTAATTATGTGAAATTTGGTTGTTAATATACTGAGAATAGTGGATGGAAAAATTGATTTTGAAGTGTCCGGATGGGCTGTGTACTGTAATGTATAAAAATTCGGCGGTCATGACGAATTTTTGGCAGAAAAATAAAGAAGATTTTATTCAAGAAATAAAATTTACGGTGTGTTATTAAATAAAAAAATAAATTAACGAAAGAAGAGAGTTAATTAAATATAAAATTTATTTATATTTGATTGAATTTGCAAAGTATTGTTTTAAATGGAATTTAAAAGGGTAATTTGTTAAATTTATTTGAGAAATGAAATATAAATTCTTCAAGAAAGTAAGTTTTAACTAAATGGTTTATAAAATAAGAGATTTTTTTTCTAGATTAAGTCTATAGTCACTCTTATGGATCAAATGAATGATAGTAAGAATTTTTTTAAAAAGTGATCTGATTTTGTCTTTTTTATTTTTTTCGTATGATTAGAAATACTTTCGTTTCTATAAAAAATTTTTTTCTCATTAATTTTAATCATGAACATGGCCATGGACTCATTAGTTTTAATCATGAACATGGTCATAGACTCAATCTCGGTAAAATTTGTCCCTATGAAATATAGTTTCCTAATGAAAATTATGTTTAATCAAAATATTTTAATAAATGAATTTAAGTGAATCTAATGGTTTCTTCTAGTTATTAAAATAAATAAATAGATTTCAATACCTATTTAAAGAAATATTGAAATGGCCCATAAATTTATTTTTAAGGATTTTTTATTAATAATTAAATCGTAAAGCGGAAAATTATTTTCTATGCTAAAAATCGGACCTATAAATCAGTTTGAAATCTTCAAACCAAGTCAAAATCATATTAAACCTTGATTTGAACTAAACCATATTCAAATTAAACCAGATCACCTAGAGAAGGCTAGAAATTTCCTTTATTTTCTGTCTTTTCTTCTTTTTCTTTCTTCCCTTGTACAGCGGCAGTTAGCCACCAGTCTCTCTCTTTTTTATCGCAATAGTCAGCCAACACCATCTCCTCACCGTCACGCTACCACCCTTCCCCTTAATTTCGTTTTCAGTGAGCGCAACAAGTAAGAGGAGCTGTGATTCGATCAATAGCCCACTCCTTTCTTTCCTTCTCGTTTTCAGCAGTTCTAGCATGATGGACAAGCATCGATCCACCGTCATGTTACGTGTACAACTCTTGAATAAGGGTTTTCATTCTTAATTGTATAACACTAAGTGGAGCGATGCCGTATCAACAATTAGTTAATGGATGAAACGATGTCGCGTTGTATTGTCAGTTGCTTTGAGAATTGAGGCGAGAGATTAGTTAGACAGTTGCAGCTGAGTATTAAACCAGCTATTGTAGTTGTGTTGACATTGTGTATTCTACAGAAATTCTATTCTCTTTCTCTCTTCTCTTCTTCTAGAACTCTCTCTCTCGCTCTCTCTCTCTCTCCTTCTTTTCCTCTTCTCTGTATTCTTGATTGTTGAATCTGCGTGTCAGTGGTATTAGAGCTCTTTCCTTGGCCATGGGAAAAGTGCCTACCACCAGATCGCAGGAAGCTCTAAGGAAGGAGTTTACGACAATGCTTTTGGAGTCAGAGTAGAGGAATAGGAATGAATTCCTTGGCACCATTGCTGAACTGAAAACACTTTCGGTTGCAAACAATCAACAATCTCAGCGTGAAAGAGCAGCACCATCAAACATGCAATAATTATGAGACTTCTCATCAATTTGTCAATTCCAATTCACTAACAGTTGGTAATTGGGGTTATGGACCAAAACTAGAACTTCCTCGCTTCAATGGTGAAGGATTGGATGGGTGGTTACTTAGATGTGAGTATTACTTTGAGGTTGTAAGAATTAATCCTGAGAACAGAGTTAAAATTGCTGCTTTTTCCCTACAAGGCAAGGTAATTCAATGGCATCATGGTTATGTTAAGTTGAAGGGGATTGAGGCCTATGTGAATTGGGAAGGTTATGTTGAAGGATTGACAGCTAGGTTTGGGACTCAGGCTTATGACGATCCTTTAGCGAATTTGAGGAATCTTAAACAAGAAGATACTTTACAAGGATACTTAGATGCCTTTGATGAATTGTATCTGAATGTGGGGATTACTGAGATTCAAGCTCTTAGTTTCTTCCTTTTTGGATTAAAAGATGAACTACAAATGCCAGTTAAGATGTTTCGCCTAAAGACTCTATCTGAAGCCTATTCTTTAGCCCGCTTACAAGAGCTATTTGTTGCTGCCATTCAATAGAGGCCAAGAACATGAGAACCTCCACTCTTTCTTCATATAGTAACCTGAACCCATATATAAATAGCCAAATTTCCAAAATTCGCAGCCTAACACCCAAGCCTATAAACTAAATACAACTAATCAACCCAAAAAATTACTTCTTGCACTACTCCCACACCCAACATGCCAAGATTACCTTACACCAACAATATACCACCCTTGACCTTAACTAGTAAAGAAATGATGAGAAAAGGGCCGAGAATTTGTGTTTGGTGTGATGAGAAGTTTTCTGCAGGGCATAGGTGTTCTAAGAAACAAGTATATGTTTTGCAATTAAAGGAGGTAATTCTAGAAGAGCAAGAATCACAATTTGGTGAAATGGAAGTTGAGACAGATTGCAATGACAGTATTGTGGAAGGGAAATCATCCTTACATGCACTATGGGGGACGGATAATAGCCAAACTATGATGGTAAGAGGATTGAGTGGCAAAAGAAGGTTGTACATACTCATTGACACAAGCAGCACCCATAATTTTCTTAATGAAAAACTGGTGTCACAACTGCAATGTAAATTGAAGAAAGTTGTCAGTATTTGGGTGGAGATTGCTAATGGGACTGAGTTAAAATGTGATAGTATGTGTGCAGGATTTGAGTGGTGTATGCAGGGCCAATTTTTCAAAGCTGATGTTTATGTATTGCCTCTAGAAAGCTATGATCTCATTTTGGGAATTCAACGATTGAAGACATTAGGAGATATATAAACTAGAAATTTTTTTTGATCTCACCATGAAAATCAGTTGCATGATCAACAATATGTTCTTAGGGGTGAAGAGTTTCAAATTGGCAGTAATGGACTTAGTGCATTATCATTAAAGAAAAATGTTATAGAAGGTTGGGATAGTTTGAGTTATGAACCAAGGGCCAGTAAGCTCTTTAGCTTGCAGATGCAACCTTAACTTGTGCATTAAGACCTCCAACTGCTGTTAGATACATTCTTTCATCTATCTTAAGAACCAAAGACCTTACCTCCTTAAAAAGCACATGATCACTAGATTTATTTAAAACCTGGATCTCAGCCTATTAATATCAGGCCTTATAGGTATGCAGCTGAGCAAAAGAGTGTAATAGAGAAGATGATTGGAGAAATGATGCAGAATGGAGTTATAAGGCATAGTCATAGTCCTTATGCTAGCCTTATTGTGTTAGTTAAGAAGAAAGATGGCTCTTTGTGATTATGCATTGACTATCGGGCCCTAAATGCCATCATTATGAAGGATAAGTTCCTTATACCCTTAATTGAAGAGCTATTAGAGGAGCTTGGGGGAGCTGTTATGTTTTTAAAAATTGACTTAAGGGCGACATATTGGCAGATTAGAATGTATGAAGAAGATATCCCTAAGATAACATTTAAAACTCATGAAGGGCACTATGAATTTTTAATCATGTCCTTTGGCTTGACCAATGCCCCTGCTACATTTCAGTCGCTGATGAATGCCATCTTCAAACCTTTCTTGAGAAAGTTTATTTTAGTGTTTTTTGATGACATTCTTGTTTACAGTCATTTACATGAAGCACACTTGCAACATCTATCTTTGGTTTTTCAAGCTATGAGAGCACACACCTTATTTGCTAAGCAAAGCAAATGTTCATTTGGGGCTCCTTAGGTAGAGTACCTTGGTCATGTGATTTCTGCTCAAGGGGTGCACATAGACCCTGCTAAGATTGCAGCAATTCAAAATTGGCCAGAACCCTAAAACGTGAAGCAGTTGAGAAGTTTCTTGGGTCTCACAGGGTACTACAGGCATTTTGTTGTTGGGTATAGGCATTTAGCTAGACCTTTGACTGATTAATTGAAGTTGAGAAACATTCATTGGACATTAGAAGCTAAACAGGCTTTTCTTACTCTCAAGGAAGCTATGGTTAAGGCTCCAGTACTTGCCTTACCAAACTTCTCTAAGCTTTTTATAGTGGAGACAGATGCAAGTGATGAAGGGATTTGAGTCATTCTTATGTAGCGGGGTCACCCTTTAGCTTACATAAGCAAACCTTTATCTCTTAAAAACTAGATGCTCTATACTTATGAAAGGGAATTGCTAGCTGTCTTGTTTGCTTGGAAGCAGTGGGATCACTATCTTAATTCCAGACACTTCATCATTAAAATAGACCACAAAAGCTTAAAATTTTTATTTGATAGAAACTTAGTACTCCAGCACATCATATTTGGTTAACTAAACTTCAACCCTATGATTTGAAATCCATTACAAGAAAGGGCATGAGAACGTTGCAGTAGATGCCCTCTCCAAGATGGGGTCAGTCTCTCTTAATATGATTTATGGTCATCTTATACCAGATCAGTTAATGGCCTATATTAAGGAACAATGTCAAACTGATCCAGCCCTCCAGCATATAATTTCCCTCAAACAACAGCACTCTAACCTTCACCCTAAGTATACTTGGCATGAAAATCAGTTATGGAGGAAAGGCAAATTAGTCATTGGTCTAGTCCCACTTTGAAACATGCTCTTTTATAATTATACCATGATTCTGCTATGGGAGGTCACTCAAGGGTCACATGTACTATTAGAAGACTCTCATCTATGGTATATTGGACGGGAGTCATAAAAGACGAAAGAAGGTATGTGTTAACATATATATATGTATTCCGGTTTTTAGGGCTTGTGAAGTCTGTCAAAGAACTACTTATGAAACTATTGCCATTCTAGGGAAGTTGCAGCCTTTACCCCTCCCTCGAAGTATTTTTATTGACATAACCATGGATTTTATGGAAGCACTACCCAAATCTAATGGTAAGACAGTGATCTATGTTGTGGTGGATAGACTCACTAGGTTCAGTCACTTCATTGGCCTTGCCCATCCCTATGATGCTGAGGTTGTAGCTCAGGCTTTCTTGGATAATGTTTATAAACTCCATGGATTACCACGGAGCATTGTATCTGACAGGGACCCTATATTTCTCAGTACCTTCTGGCAGGAATTCTTTAAACTTTAAGGCATCTCTCTTAATCTATCCACTGCTTACCATCTTTAGTCTGATGGACAGACAGAAGTGGTCAATAGATGCCTTGAGACATACTTGAGAGACTTGGCAGGGCCATACTTGGTATCACTGGCTTTCATTGGCAGAGTATTGGTGTAACACTTTTTACCATTCTTCTATTCAAACTACACCTTTTCAAGCTCTCTATGGCATACCACCTCCTATTCATTTACCTTATTTTCCCTAAGATTCTCCTGTCGAAGCTGTTGACATTTTTACAAGAGATAGAGAAGAAGCTATACAACTTCTCAAATCTCAATTAGCTAAAGCTATTCAAAGAATGACAACTCAAGCCAATAAGAGAAGGTCTGATAGAACATTTAATGTAGGGGATATGGTTTTGCTCAAACTTAAGCCTTATATGTAAAGATCGGTCTCAAGGTCCCATTCCAAGCTGCATTACAGATATTGTGGACCCTATAAATTCTTGGATAAGATTGAAAAGGTAGCTTATAAATTGAAACTGCCCCCTGGAGCCCAAATACATGATGTGTTTCATGTATCTTTGCTGAAACCTGCACAATCTAGTTTCACAGCTTCTACTGAGTTACCTGCTGCTAATATTCTTCAACCTCCCTATCCAAAAGCAATCTTAGACAGAAGGACAGTCAAAAGGGGTAACCAAGCCGCTACTCAATGGCTTATTCATTGGAAGAATGCTTCGCCTATAGATGCTACATGGGAATTTGAAGATGGAATTACAATGCGATTTTTAGATTTTAATCCTTGAGGTCAAGGATTTTCTGAAGGGGGAGGTATTGTTACGTGTACAACTCTTGAATAAGGGTTTTCATTCTCAATTGTATAGCACTAAGTGGAGCGATGCTGTATCGACAATTAGTTAATGGATGAAATGATATCGCATTGTATTGTTAGCTGCTTCGAGAATTGAGGCGAGAGATTAGTTAGATAGTTACAGCTGAGTATTAAGCCAGCTATTGTAATTGTGTTGGCATTGCGTATTCTATGGAAATTCTATTCTCTCTCTCTCTCTTCTCTTCTTCTATAACTCTCACTCTCTCTTTCCTTCGTTTTCTTTTCTCTGTATTCTTGATTGTTGAATCTGGGTATCATCCCCTTCCTCATTGGATCGTTTCCCATCTTTCAATCACGCAACAAAGCTAAAATGGTGAAATCGACATGAATGACAACTTTTGGCTCCGGTCGAGTCCGATCCTACCGGTTAGAGGTTCGATATCGCTTAATTGACGTTGAAAATAGAGTCTTTAGCAAAATTCAAGTCGGGTGGTGGTGTCCTTACAAGATTCTGGACAGTTTAGATATCGGCCACTATGCATGGCAGATCGGTCGACAAGACTTCGGCAAAATTCTAGGAGGCAGATTTCCCATTTTCTTGCATTGAAACTGAATCCAAAACCCATTTTTGATCGGTATATTTGCAAATTCAGTTTGTAAAATTTCAGTGTAATTGCAAAAAAAAAAAAAGGAAATTGAAATCCATTAGTTTTGATTAAATTGGTGTTGATTAAAATAACTAAGTTAATTATATGAAATTTTGTTGTGAATTTACTGAGAATCGCGAATAGAAAAAATTGATTTTTGAAGTGCCCAATGAATGGGATGTGTACTGTAATGTATAAGGATTCAGTTAGTCTAATTTATGAAGGAAATGGTACTGAATTTTTAACAGAAAAAGAAAAATGTATTCTAAAAGTAAAGTTCATTGTATTGGATAACAAATTGTGTTATTAAATAAAAAAATAAATTAATAAGGAAACAAGTTAGCTGATTAAATTAAATTTATTTATATTGGATTGATTTTGACAATTATTTGTTTTAAATGGAATTTGAAAAGGTAATTTGTTAAATTTATTTGAGAAATGGAATATAAATTTTAAAGAAAATCAACTTTAATAAGATGGTTTATAAAGTATGGTTTTCTAAAGAAAATTAAATTTAGATAAAAGATTTTAATGATTTCTTTTATTTATTAAAGTAAATAAATAAATTTCAATACTTATTTAAAATAAAGTATGAATTTCAAAATAGTAAATAAATTATAAAGGATTTAAATTAACTAATTTACTTAAAAAATATGAAAATTTTAATTATTAATAAAAAAACTGAAAATGTAATGTGTGTGAATTTAATATTAGGTTGGAGATTTCTTAGATACTACTGTGAATGTTTAATTGATCAAAGAAAGAGACGAATTTTTACTTTCAAGATGTGCAATAATATATTTATTTTAAACCTTGTGTCTATTACTTTTAAATACTTGTATACACAGTATATGGATGGATGGATATGCATTGATAAATGTTGTGAATAATTGCTTTGTATATAATGCAATGTGATTATAATGTGGGAGTTGGGATGACGTGGATCACCTGGGGTTGAGGGCATGGTGAGAATGTTGTCAATGGCGTGAAAACGGTGGGAATGGTGCCTCCCTTTTGCACTCTGTGGTTTCATGCACATTGATGCTAAAGAAAAAAAAAACTTTAATAAGAACAGAAAAGAAATATTTGATGGATCAAGTTCGTTGAGCCTTACAAGGGGTCGGCTTCTTGAGTGCACAAGTCACAAGACCATAGAATATATGTTATTGATGATTAAAGGATGCTTGGGGAGAGTTTGGTCCTATTAGATAATGCCACTGACTAATGACCATTTGATATGCATAAGGTTGCTATTGTTTGTGGATGTTGTGATTGACATTGTGTGAATGATAAATGTTCAACTATAATAGTTTAAGTACTCATAATGTGAATGTGTGGATTTGGTATTATGTGTTATTATTTATTGAATTTTATACTCACTCCGCTCCTTTAAATTTTTTAGAAAATTGAACTTTTTTTTTGTAATTTACCTAAAGTTCTATCATTCTTTGTTCTCAGAGTTTGTTGAAGTAATGTCTAGATGTGTACAATGGGTCCTATTTAACTAGAATCCTATAATATTTGTAAAAGATGAAGAGATCTGCAATTATTATAAGAGTTTTATAAATATAATAATTATATTAATTGTATGTGAATTTTTATTTGAAAAATTTATAATACCAATCGAATTGTTGAATGTACTTTAATAAGTAAGGTTATGATCATATTTGTAAATGCATGTGATGTAGGTCGTGAAGATTGAGCAAATAATGAGAGATGAATATATGCATTCATATTAGTATTTGAAATAACACATTCAATAGTTTGGATGATTAATATTATAACGGACTATCCAGTTGAATGTTTTATTAGGTCTGTGGAATCGTAATGAATATTTAAACTTACTAAGGATCTCGATGACCTTAAGCCTACGTAGGCCTTAGTGCCGGTGCGACCATAAAAACGGATGATGATAAATATAGATTTCAAAATTATAAATAATTTATGAAAAATTTAAATTAATTAATTTGCTTAAGAATATAAAGAATTTAATAATTAATAAGAAATTGAAATGCAATGCGTGAATTTGATTATAGGTTGAAAATATTTTAAAATTCTTATTGATCAGGGGAAAACCAAATTCTTGCTTTTAAGGTGAATAATAGTATATAATATTTTACCAAATTTATGATTGCATAATTTATTTTAAATATTACCTCTGTTTATTTTTAAGTACTTGTGTATACTGTATATGGATAAATGGATATGTATTAATAAATGTTGTGAATGATTGCTTTGTATTTAATGGGATGTGATTGTAGTGTGGGAGTTGGGACGACGTAGATTATCCGAGGTTGAGTGCACAGCATGGTAAGAATGCCGCCAATGGTCTTAAGCGATGGGAGTAGTGCGCCACTTGTGCACGCCGTGGTTTGATGCGCATCCATGGTTAAAAAAAAGAGAGAAAAAGAACTATAAAAGGAATAAGAAAAGTAAAGAAATATTAGATGGACGAGGTCCATTGAGCCCGATCAGAAGTCGGCTATCTGGATGCACAAGTCACAGAACCATGAAGTATATCATTGATAATTAAAGCATGCTTGCGGAGAGTTTGGTCATGTTAAGGTAATTTCACTGACTAATAACCACTTGATGTGCATTATGATTGCTATTATTTGTGGGTGTTTTAGTATTATATATTATTATTTATTGAATTTTATACTCATTCTCACTCCCTTTAAACTTTTCAGGAAATTGAATTTTGTTTTGCAATTTACCTGAAGCTCTGATCTTCCTTCCTCATAGAGTTTGTACAAGTAATGATTAGATATGTACAGTAGTTCCTGCTTGGCTGGGGTCCCCTAATATTTGTGAGAGAAGTAAAAATCCGTAGTTATTATGAGAGTGTTATGAATATAAAAATAATATCAGTTACATGTGAATTTTATTTGAAAAATTGATAATACTAGTCTAATAGTTGAATCGATTCCAATAAGTAATTTTATGATTATACTTGTAAATATATGTAGTGCAAGCCCGTGAAGATTATAGATAACGAGAGACGAATATATGTATTTGAATTAGGTGTTATAATAATTAGGTCTTATATCATTATTTGAGCTTCCGAAATTGTAATCGGTATTTTAAATTTACTACGAACTTCAATGGTCTTAAATCTACGGAGGCCCTAGTGCCTAATATCGCCATAGAAGGATGGTGACAACATATCTCATAAAATTAGAAGTTGAGAATTTAAATTTTGACATCTCGCATCTCTTATATAAAGTTTTAAATGAATCCATATCAAATTCATTTCATTTATAAATAACAAGAATAGCCTATGAATTTTAATATAAATATGTGAATATATAGTTGTAATAAAAAATTTTTAATTTAAAAAAATCATTTGAAATGAATTTTAATATTTGAATCACCTATAAATTTCATTATAAATGTATAACTTTACTAATTTGTACTTGTTATTCATTAGCTTTCATGGTTTATATTTATTTTAACTTTGTAGTTTACTTGCTAATTTTATGGATTTAGTAGAATTTTATTGAAATATAATTAATTTTAAAGAATTAAAAATGTGAAATTCCCAATAAACTTTCATTTATATAAATATGAAAATTTGGATTTATAAAAAAAGTTTATAGTAAAATTTTATGAAATTCATAAAATAAGCTCTTAACCTTCCATTTCGTATGAATGAATTTATAAATTTTACGGAGTGCATTTGGAATTTCATATTTAATACAAATGAATCTATTCATTAAATAAATTAATTTTTAAAAAATGTAATAAAAATAATCAAATTTAATATTTGTAAATAAATTTTAAATAGGAATTTAGTTAGGTATTTATATTTAATATTAAAATTATTTTTTTACCCTAAAATAAACCGATCATTCGTCTAATCTATATGAATTATAACATGATATGTTCACATTCGTGTCATAAATGGTGACCCGTTTATAATATAAATTTATTTAATATCAACCCTAATCTGTATATTTCACATGTTAGATGAATCGTATACACTTGTTGTAACCTCTGTTGACATTCCTAATTGTGGGTATATACCTCTGAGGTTTTATACCAGTGATTTGTATGGTGAAATTTTGTAATATAGTTAAAATTACAGAAAGAGGAATGAAACAAACACATACGAGAAATAGACGTCACTATCACTACACGTATCTTTTCTCCAGCCCCGAGGTGCCAAAAAAATTAAAAGCAGAGAAGAAGCTGCAGCAGAAGCAAAAGCAAAAGGAGGGAAGAGAAGTCATTTTCAAAACGACATAGACACATCCTCGCACCATCCCAACGGAAAAATGGTTCAGTTACTAGTCCCTTTCGCTCATTCTCTCTCCGTACTCCATTGGTTTGTATTCTATTAACAGCACCAGCGCCAGCGACAGATTTGTCTCAACGAGTGTCGGCGTTTCGTGTAAACATACACATTCCTTCGTTAGACAAAACGACAAATCTAAATATCTCACCATTAATTAACGATTACTACTACTCTTCCTACAACTTTTTTTTATTTAATTTTTATTAAAATAAAATGGAAATTCATTTACCTATGTCACTCAAATCAAGGCCCCGTGACCTCCTCTCTTTCTAATGCATGCAAAACGACATATACATTATGCATAGAAAAGGTTTATAAGTTGGCTAAAGAGATTCACTTCTCAGGATGTATCTATTTTGATTGAAGGATAGATGTAAAGCGACGAGCAGGATAATTGACTTTAGATTATTTTATATTTGACTCCATGTGAATTTCAACGACACAAATCTATATATATATATAAAATTATTATTCATTAATAATAATATCAAGAATTACAAATAAAAACCAGACATAGAATTTTACTATATTAACTAATAGAGTTCGTTCATTTTTTAACGAATAAAAAAATTCATATCTTTTTGAATAATGAAACAAAAATTAAGAAATATAATATTATATCATTTCATTTGGAGTTGATTTTTAAAAAAAATATAAATTTTTATAGCAGCAACCAGTCCGTTAATTGATTTGAATGTGAAAATAATAACTCTTGAATCTTCTATAACTGGATTGTTTTTTAATAATTTTCAACATATAACGAACATAAATAAATAGAGCCATAAATGAGCATAGTCACTTCATGAACTGCTCGAGGCTCAATTTGGTAAAAGCTTGCTCGAGCTCATTCAATGAGATTATCCAGCTGAGTTCGAGTCGAGCTATCAAACTCGTTTAATAAATAAATCGAGCTCGAACTTGGACCATTAGCTTGCTAGCCAGCTTTATCGAGTCGAGCTTTCGAGTTAGCCTTTATCGAGCTGAGTTGAGCTCACAAGCTAGCTCAATAAGGGAAAATCAATTAAAATTCATATTAAAATGACGTCGTTTTGATTAATAGATATCAGGCTCAAGTTTGAGCTCAGCTCATTTATAATTATCGAGCTGAGCCCGAATCGAGTTTGAGCTTGGTTAATTTTAAACGAGCCAAGTTCGAGCCCAGATTTTCAAGCTCCAAACGAGCTCGAGCTCAAGTTTGAGTATGTCCTTATCCAGCCGAGCTCGAGCTAACCAATGCTCAACTCATTTATAGTTTTGCAGATGAGTTTTCGCCGCTATGCATCAATGGCATTAATGGAGGAATAAATCGCACTACCAGACTTCATCGATCGAAGCAAGAGAAGCTTAAAAGCAAAAGAATGTGAAGCAAGAGAGATAATAGAAAATAGGAGGTAGAGAATATATATATGTAGAGAGAGAGAGGCTTAATATCTTTCTATATTTTCAAAGAGAAATATATATTTAAAAAGGATAAAATAATATTCAAATTCAATTAGTATATTTTGAATTCCACAGCAAAAATAGTATATCAAAAGCGTGAAGGATTTCTGTTCTCGTACAGATAAAAGTTTTACAAAGAGATTGAATTACTGACAAAAAAAAAAGTCATAACCTTTTGTAAATCATTAATTTTATCTATTTCTTTTAATTTAAATTTTATTTTTAACATTGTTATCAATTTTTAGCCATCTCATCCTAATAAAAAAGAATCTATTAGGTTCTATTTATTTTCAGAAAATAATTTATTTTTGAAAAAATATTTTCTGAAAAGAATAATATTTTCAAAATATATTTTTCAAATTATTCATTCTCCATTATTTGATTGGAATATTAAAATTAATTAAAAAATTTTATTTGACAAGAATAAAATATAATTATAATTATAGAAATTTTATATTTTAAAAAGTTATTATTAAATATGAAAAAAATGTAAGAAAGATAATATGTTATGATAGTCACAGTGGTCGTGGGCATAATGGCCAATTACCTATAACCACTTGTTGTGGCTACTGACGGTCAGTAAATTATTAAATATTTATTTATAAGATTATACTCCATTGTTCTACTCACATAATCAATTTTTAAGATTTTTTTTTTCCATTCTTTACTTTTTTTTATTTTTAGTTATTGAATCCCACTATCACCAAAGGAAAGGTAAAGGGTATTGATGTAATTTAAAATAAAAATTTTATAGAATTAAGGCAAACTAATTTTTTTTTTCTGTATGAAGAAGCTGAAAGTTGAAGTTTCAATGGAATAAAAGAGTTTTTTTTTAATGTCCGAAAAATATTTTTTCTTTTTAACAATGAGAAGTACTTTTTTAAAATAGTTTAGTTTTCTTTTTAATTAGGAAAATAAATTTTCATTTGTTGACTTTTCAAAACACTAATAGTATGTTCAAGAAAATTAGATGTTTTAGTAACATTTAGTTATTAAGGGTCTATTCGGTAAAATTAGTTGTTTTGATAGCTATTAGTTGTTTTAGTAGCGTCTCATGAAATTTTAAAAACTAAACGTTACATGAATTAATTTTTTAGAAAAAAGTTACCCGAACTTTTAAAAGTTAGTCCAAACATTATATTACCAAACAACTTTTTAAGTAATGTTCAGCGTTTTGACTAGTCAAAACTTTAAAAGCTACTCAAAAAGCTGTTGTTGAACACAACCTAAGTATTTCAATAGATTTTTATAAAACACTAAAAGTCAAATATTACATGTATTAGTTTTTTCTATGAAATGTTATCTTAATCTCTAAAAGCTGATTTAAATGCTATCTTACTTAACGCTATAAAAAATAATATTTAATATTTTAAAAAATTATAAATTGATAGCAATTTAAAAGTTCCTGGAAATGTTAAAAGTTTTCTTTTACGTTCTCTTTTTTGGCGTTGGCAAGTTTATTTTTTTACCAACTAAAGATTAAAATTTAAATCTTCTTTTTCCATATATTTCTTTCCCTTGAAGTTTTGGCAGCCAAACACTACTCTATACTTAAAATTTAAAATTTATTTATTTACTAACCAAAAAAAATTAAGATTGGATAATTGGAGAAATTAAAAATAGTAAAATAAAGGGCAAATATATAATCTAACCCATAAAATTTAACAATAAAAATATTTTAATTTTAAAATCCATCTTGTAGCCTTTTGAATTTCAAATTCTATAATAATTTCACACCTAATAACTAGCAATAATAATTTTTAAAATTTTTAATTTTACATATGAGATATTGATTTGATATATAATTACTACAATTTGTTTAAAAAATAATTTTTCTATTTTTAACTGTTTGTAAATATTTAATCCAGTTAATTTACAAATTTAAGTGTTTAACATATCAATTAAAATATTATAAATATAACTTTATAAATTATAATACTCAATAACTTAAAAAAATAATTAAAAATATCACAAGATTTTCTCGTTAAAAGCATGAATTTTATGTATTCAATTTAAATTAATAAAAAAATAGGCGAAGGGTAGGTGCCCACCTCTATGGTAAACCATTAAATATACTCCAAATTTTTCATTTTTTAATAAGTACATCCTAAATTCAATTTAATTCCTTAGGCCCTAATCTACAGGGTAAATCATTAGGTATGATTATTTTTATTTATTATATTGCAAAATATATATTTTTAATTTTTAATGTGAATGTATTATTTTATTCTAATGTATTATAAAAATAAAACGCACTAATTATTTTTTAAAATAATATTTAATAGATAAAATGATAAAAAAAATTTCTTTTAGTTATTGGTACATATGGGCAAGAGGCTTCTCTTCCAAGCTTTACGCTGAAGAGGCACTAACACCACCAATTTTTTTTATGACTAACATGATTCCTGTGATTAACCCAGAGGTGTTGCATAGTCTAACAAGATAGAAGCACTTTTTGACATGAAGCCGTGGAAAGCTTCGAGGCAGAACGGTCTCCACGCTGGCTTTTTTCAGAAAAATTGGTCGACTGGAGGCCCATCTGTTTGCGTTGAGATTCGTCGTATTTTTAATGGGTACCCCGTAGATTCGAACTTGAATGCTACCATCTTGGTCCTTATCCCGAAACTGAGCAATCCCACTGCTATCTGCCAATTTAAACCCATAAGCTCGTGTTCTATGATATACAAAGTGGCCACTAAAGCAGTGACGCCGCCCTCCGACTTTGTTAAAAAAAATTTAGTATACTGCTTAAGCCTATGCTTCCTTCTGTTATAGGACCTATCCAAACTAGCTTCATCCCTGGACGGAAAATCACAGATAACATAGTAATTGCTCGGGAAGTAATCCAAGCCATGCACCAGAAAACTGCGAAAAAAGGATTCATGGCTATAAAAGTACACCTTGAAAAAGGCCAAATACATGAATTGACAAATGTATTTGCGCAAAAAATTTTTTTTATCGCTTCAACTTTTAAAATAACCTTTTGGTGACTAAATTCATTCTTTCGTAATTTATGCACGTCTAGCCACATAAGAAATACATGTGTTCAGCCAAGGATTGCATGATGTGGCAGCTATATCATTGGCAATTGCATAAATTACCCCTTCCCGTACTTGCACAAAAAAATCTTTTAATCACCTCATTTTTTAAAATGATCTTTTGATCCCTTAAATTTATTTTTTTTTAATTTATGCACTAGTCAAGCAATAGTTTTTCTGCCACGTAATTGTCTTACATGGTAGATTGTAGATGCTACATCAATTGTAAAATAATGGTCATACATCTATTACCCCTGTATTTATACAAAAAAAAAGTCTTTTGATCATTTCAATTTTGAAAATGACATTTTGACCCTTAAACTCATTTTCTTTTAAATTTATATACTATCCAAGCAGTGGTCCTTTTTTACATCAACGCGTATGTTTTGCACTCAGTCAATCTGTCTTTAGCCAAATATGCATAAATTATAAAAAAAATATAAGTGGCCAAAAGGTTATTAAAAGTTAAAGCGATCAAACATGTGCAATAAATATATTCAGCCCCTTCAAAAAGCTCATGATTGAATACGTAGGGAGTCTTCTAGACCTGCTACTGCCTACACAATTTGTCTCTATTATCATGCCTTGCGTGTCCACTGCCTTTATGCACATTTTATGGAATGGAGAATTGACTAAAAGCTTTCAACCTTCCGTAAGTGTCCGCCAGGGAGATCCTCTCTCCCCCATGCTTTTTTGTGATATGTATGGAACTATTGGCTCATGCTATTAGCAAAGCGGTTAATCAAGGGTTGTAGAAGCCTGTTTGTTTGAGAAAGAATAGTCCCCCCTCTAACCCATTTATTTTTTGCAGATGATCTATTTCTCTTTGCGGACGCATCTAATAATCAAGCGGATGTCATAAATGGGAATTTATCGGACTTTGGTGCTTGCTCAGGGCAAAAGATTAATGCTGCGAAGACAATAATCTATTACTCCAAAAATGTCCTGGTTTTTAAGGAGATGGATAACTTCAGTAAATATATGGGAATGCCCATGCTCCATGGAAGGATTACCCCACGAACGTATCAGTACATCCTTGACTCAGTGACTTCACGACTAGGTAGTTGGAATGCTTCGCAGCTGTCCTTAGCAGGCCGTATCACTCTTGCCCACAATTCACTCTATGCAAATTACTAAACTTCTGCTTGGTGCTTGCTAGGAAATCGAAAACTAATGCAGGCAACTTATACCGGGTGCTTGAGCTGATCATCGCAAACTGGCGCTTGTGATTATGTTAAATTAGTTTTTGTGCACCAAAATTAAATTTACTTTTCGGTTTATAGCTTAAAGACATACTCCTCAGAAATTGATGGTTATATCTATAAATATTATTAATATCACAAGAATGCTTCAACCGACAGATACATATTTTACAAACACTCAAGTACTCAAATATTATGCTGGTATAAAATAATGAGATTTCAAAATCAAATTTTGTTGTTATTTTTTCGTCTTTGAAAGGGTAATTCCGTCATAAGCTCATCACAAGATTGTTCAACCGAGCCAATTCATTTTTATACTTTTCATTAAAAATTCTATGAAACTTTTCATTAATATACCTTTTGGAATAATAATCTTCGTATAATCTAATTATACATACCGAACATTTAACATTTATTAGCAAATTGAAGTATTTATTAGCAAAAATAAAAGTTGAAAATGCATTAACCCAACTTGTGCAGACACGGTATGACAATAATAAATAAGAGGACTTGTACATTTGTTGTGATGGAAGGAGCCAAAATCCAAAATCTAAAAGTACACTGCAAATATCTATGAATTCAATGAGTTACTAATGATTTAGCAATGTGCAATGAGAGTAAATGAAAAGTGAAGAATTACCGTTGTAAATAAAAATCACAGTCCACCCTCCTAATGAAAAGAATAAGAAACAACAAGTGCTAAGATACAAACACAAGAGCCAAAAAATAATGGTTTGGATTTTATTGAATAACAACTAAGTGAAATGGACACATGCCAAGAAAGTTCTTTCTGCCCCTCTTATCATCTTCTTTATCTCTTCTCTTGGCTATGAATTATACATAAACATGTTGGACCCCACAAAGTTTGGCCATTTGAAAGAGATGAAGACACTACACAAGCCAAATGCCCAAAATCATGGAGGAAAATTCAAACATGTTTCTCTTACTCCATTTGTTGATCCATCCTTTTCCTCGCATGTTATTATGTTCTTCTCAGGGTCAAAATGCCCTTCTCAAATTAACACCAATGTGGAAGTAAAATTACCAAGTGTCAATTTGACAATTATTTAAATGTGAATTAAGTATGTTGATTAAAATTTGAAACCCAATTTTTCTAAAATCAAAAAAGTTAAATTGCATAATTGTACGGTATTAAATAAAAAAAAAAGCTAAAGTTGTAAATAATACTACCTTCGTTCCATAATATTTGTCAAAAAGAGTTAAATGTTCCATAATACGTTCTTTTGTTACTCTTTAAATTTCTCAAAAATATTACTTGCTCTGTACCAAATACAAGTCGTTTAATATTTTTATATGAAAATTAAAGAAATAATTAATTTTTTATATTATAATAAAACCAAAGGTAATTTAAATAAATTATTTTTTATCTTAAAATCAATGATAACTTATAAAAATATTTATTGTATCTAATATAAATAAGAATAATATTAAAAAATATTATTTATTACTTTTTAAAATACTCAAAAAGATTTATAGTTTGAAATAAAATAAATATTCTATAATAGCATAAATATATAAAAAGAGGAAATATAATCTTATAGGAATGCTCGATTAAGTGAACCACTATTTTAATTGATGAAACCAGAAGTTTTTATTAAAAACGCGAGATTCTTAGTCGTATACTGAAAAAAAAATAGAGACAGTGTTTAAAATTTTTTTATTTTCATTAGTTCGGTGGAGCCCAGTGCTGTCCTTCTTTCCAAGGAAATACATTAATGCGCCCTTGAATTGCAGATCGCGGAGAGGTTACGGTTTGGATTAAATAATTAAGTTGTTTGATTTCAATTTGTCTTTAAATTTTTTTGGTTTCTATGTATTTTTATGTTCAATGAACTATAACCTGCACTTTAACTTGCTAATAATTAATAAAATTAGTAATATTATTAATATTTTGAAAATATTTCAACTGCCTTTTTAAATAAGTAATAAAGTAATTCATTTTTTTAATAATTAATGAATAAAGTAATGACATCTTTAATATTATTAATATTTTTCAAATGATAGAAAAATTGTGTATCTACGCAATACACATGTATGTGACTACTAATTAGAAAAAAAAAAACGATTAATGAATACTAATTAGGATGGAAATTCATTAGTTGTATTTGATATTAGCATGCGCGCCTTCACAAAATTAGTGAAAAAAATTGATACAATTTAAAATTAGAGTGCTATAATAATTAAAATTTAAATTAAGAGTACTAAGAGAAAAAAAAAATTATTGTACAATTAAAACTACCTGCAAAATTTTAGTGTTTTTTTCAATAATTTAGCCAAAATATTACAAAAACCAAATAATTCTGAAACCTTTTCTCTTCTTTTCAGAGGAGCATTTTCAAACTCGATTTCTCTGCAGATAGGATTGGAATTTAGAATAGCCAATTTGCTTTTCCTGGAATTATCAAGTTTTGATTGGTAAACCAAATGTTCCATATGACAGAGTACAAAGGAAGAGGGATTGGGTAAGATGCAATTTTTGATATTCAGTTGAGCATTGTCTAATCCAACCATTTGGGCTTATACATCTGCACAAACCTCACTTACAGGAAACACAATGCTGCCGCTAGTATTTTATGAAAAACCTATCCCAGACCTGGTAAGTATGCAATGAACTTAAATAAGACCGACTCAATTATCAAGTTATAGATTATAAGCTCATTAACTCAGCCGTTTGCCTATGCAAATGGACAATCCATATATCATGCATTAACAAATGATAAAGAAAGTACTTAATAAATTTGCATGAGGTTTTTCACACTAGTATAGAACTTTTAGTAAGTTGGCATTATGACAAGATAAAGTCTCCCTATAATGTTCAAAAACAAGGACAGCAGAGCTGAGCAAGAAGTTTTCTATTATTTGCTAATAGGATGAAGCATGCTATAGCCATCGGCAGGTAGATGCGGAACCCTAGCCCATGGCATATTTCTGGGTCCAGGATCGAGCAGTAGCCTCATACTTGGCTCTATCCGTCTTATACATGTGAGCAATCTCAGGCACCAGCGGATCATCTGGGTTCGGATCAGTCAGCAGTGAGCAGATGGACAAAAGGACCTTAAAAAAAGAGAGGGAGAGAGAGAGAGAATCATTAATAGATCTTGTTAGAACCATACTGCAAGTCTAATCAGCTTAATAAAATTAAAAAGTTCAAATTATCGGTATCTGTAAGATGGAATGAAAAGAACAGTTCGATGGCATTCCATGTGTAAATGGCAATAATAATAATAATAATAATAATAATAATAATAATAATAATAACAATAATAGTAAATGAAAAAATAATAGTACCTTGGAGATGGTAAGGGCAGGGCTCCACTGCTCTTTGAGAATGTCAAGACAAATGCTTCCATTGCTGTTGATGTTGGGATGGAAGACCTTTGTACGGAAGGAAACCTGTACACATCCCAACAAGCATTCACAAATAACTTAAACATGCTATTCAATAATGCAACACAGGCAACAAAAGAGAAGCAATAGACAAGTTAAAGTTCCCAATTCACATAATGAAAGAGAGAATTATTTGTATTTCAAACCATCAGACCTATTATTGGAAAATCAGCTGAGAGCAATTTCACAATCACTGGTCTGCATTCACATACAAGACTTGGAGTCCTTAACATGTCATAAACTAAGTAAATTTTATGAAACCAAATCGAAAGACACAAAATTACATCCATTCATTTTGCAGTTTTTAATCAAACTTGTTCCAGGCAAAAGGAAAATAGAAGTAGTATTTAGTGTTAATAATGACAAAAATAAATATTAATCAAAAGAATGGTAAATGATAAGTTTGATGCTCCTTTGATTCATTTTATTTTTATTTTATTTCTTTTGTTGGAGATAGGATGATAAACAAATTGCTAAGGGAGATAAAAAAAAATTATTACCTTGGGTGGCTTGAACGGATAATCTGGTGGAAAGTGAATTGAGACAAGAAACACGCCACCAGCAAAAGGGCTGTCAGCTGGACCCATGATTGTTGCTTGCCAGTGGAACATATCATCAGCAAGTGGACCTATAAAATAACAAATCAAGCAAATATAATCTTGAATTAGGCATGATAAGGCCAGCAAATCTCAACATCATGATTCTCATCAGTACTTGATCCATTTCCACCAGGCTTAATTTCACCCATTGTTTGTAAATTTATCTTTATGGACATTATCATTCCCCAATTTCAATTTTTCACCTAAAAGTCAGTAATTTGATCCATTAAAGTAATAATACCCCTTAACACTAATTTGATCAAAAGAGAATCAGAATACTTATGTAATCTTTATCATACCATTTTATATTTTTAAATTTATTATTAAAATTTAACAATCATATTTTTAGGATCATTCATGATCCCTACTAAACTCTCTCTCTCCTCCAGTTCTCTCTATAGATTAAAATTGTGCTGCTTGAGAGAGAGTTTCTTTTTCGACATGATTTTAGTTGGAACCCAACACGAAGGACATTGCTGTTGCTCTAATAGATGTCTAGAGAGTTTTAAATGACCCCATAATGTGGACGAGTGATGTGTCGAGGGACAACAGATGACATTAAGCCACTTGCACCATGGCTATTCTAAGATGAACTGATCAAATTTCTACGATGAACACAAGTATAGCTAGCAAATAATAGCTGCTTGAAAATGCACTAATCAAATTTCTCACTAAAGTTCTTTCTAATAATCACCTTTCTCTTCTTGTTTCTTGTTTCAACTATGTATAAGAAAAGTTAAAACTAGGATACACGTCGACATTGTATTGCTTTTACAAAATATAATCCTAAATATGAGTAGTGCATTTGTAAAATCAAATTTCTCAAAATTATGCCAAGACAAAAAAACAGTTTTCAGGAACCATATGATAATAAAGAAACGAACCGGCACTGCATGAAGCTGGAGGGTCGCGCTGCAGATCCTTCAATTCCTTGTTAATTCGTTTTGAAGCCATCACAAATTCTATGAAATTTCAAAAATAAAGTTCAATTTACCAACTGCATAAAAACTATAATTAAATTTAAAAAAAATCAAAAAAATTCAGCTGGATTGAAATGATCCAATTCAATAATGCTAAGGGCAAGTATAATTGTAAAACAAAAGAACAAAAATATTCTTAAATAATATGTATTCTCAATATTAATATTTTAAAAATGGAAAAATAAACAAATTGGGTTTATTGCATAAAAAATGTTCAAATATGTTTATCCAACATTCATTTGATACCAATTATATAATTTGATTATTAGATACTGCATCTCCCCCTTCTATGAAACCAAACACCCCAGAATCAATAATTCCATCAATTTTGAATTTTTTTTCAGTTACCAAACAAATGGCTTATTTCAGAATCACACACATCACCAAAAAGAAGACAAGCTCTGACATGCCAAGCAACTTGAAGATCTCTGTGCTGAAAAATCAATAAAATACAATAAAAGCCACTCCAAATATACATGCAAAAAATAATTTATTTCCTAAAAAAAATTCTCATCAACAGGTATGATTCGTCAATAAAACAAATTCTCCTAAAAACACACAAAATTCTGTATAAGTTTTTTTAAAAAAAAGCAACAAAATCAAATATACATGCAAATAATAATTACTTCCTAAAACAAACCTCATCAACAACTACAGTTCATGAATATTAAAAAATTCTCCTAGAAATACACAAAATTCTGCAAAAATTGAAAAAAAAAATCAACAATCAAAATTATAAAACTTCAATAGCAATTCAATATATAATAATTAAAAATTAAAAAGAAAAAAAAAGGACTTCAATTTCGACTTTGATTACCTGTGGATTAGGGTTTGATAGTTATGCTCTGTCTTTCGTTAAAGCTAGTTTTTTGATTTCCGAAAAGCCTAAAATGAGAGTCGAGAGTCGAGAGTCGAGAGTCAAGAGTGTTTGTTTTGTGTGTGTGTGTGTGTGTGTACACATAAAATGGAGAAAGAGAGACTACAAAGTTAAAAAAGGCGAGAATTTGTACAGGTACATACAGTTGGTGCCTTCTGGCGGTAACCCTCTGCCACGAATGCAGGTTACTTGTCACAATCTCAGTGGGCTTATTATTTTATTTTAGTGGTGTCGTTTATTATTCAACCGGCTCATGGGTTGTCAGAGCAGGGATGAAAACGGAGCGGATATTTTCTCGCACCCGACTTGCTCCTTCCTGAATTATAAGATTAAACGGGGCGGATTTCTTTTTTCATATTACATAGTAAATGGATTTAATTATTAAAAGATTTGAGTTCAAGTGGTTTAAAATTTAAAATTTATTTTCCTTTAAAAATTTTTAAATAGATTTTCTATGAGTTAGTTAAATAAGTTTAAAATATGTACAAATAGTAAAATTTAATTAAATTCAATTATATTTGGTTTAAAATTTTCAAATATTAATCTAACTTCCATTTTTATGTTCGACTTATAATTTTTATTTTTATTATATTTAATATGTACTCTATTTAATACAATATAATTTTTTAATTTATCCAATATGATTTAAATTTCGATAGAAGTTAATATTATTAATTCAAATTAAACTACTGTTATATTTTTAAACCAATGAATGAAAATTGGAGTTAAGTATATTTCATCAGATAAAAATAGTTTTTTTTTTTTTTGAGGAAGTAAAAATAGGTTTTTTTATAACAAAAGTCAAGGGGAAAAAAAATTAGCTAGTTATGTTAGTTTTGTAGAAGACATTTTGTAGTTAAATTTCATTTTAATGAAATTGGAATTTGTAAATTTATTGAATTTTAAGTTGTAAATTTTTCAAATTACACGTAGTAAATCATGAAGAAATATAATTTAAGGTTATGTTTGATAAATTAAATAAAAAAGCTAACATAATTAAATATATATTTTTAATATTATATTTAATTCAATTAATAAAATAGCCAAATGATGACTAAAATCACCAATAAAAGTAGAATCCTAAAGTATTATAATGAAAATCATAGACAAAGGTTAAAACTAATTAATATATTTTAATTTTTTTTAATGTGTTTAAATATAACGGAGAACTAAATAGCAATTCTAGTTAAATCGCATTAAATCGATTGAATATGAAAAGGAAAAAATCGAATTCTCAAGGAATTCATCAAATCAAAATCAACTCTTTAATCGATCAACCAATTTAATTTTATAAGACTTGTTTTTTATAATTACTTTACTCAAGTTTACTTTAATCGCACAATTTGTGAAATGTATATATCTAAATTAACGTCATAATTTAGAAATCATTAGTCATTTTATTCTAAAATATAAATTGTTTAAGGCTCTTGCAATAAAATTAAAAAAAGCAATTTATTTTAATTATAATAAAAAATGAAAATAATTTGAGCAAGTTACTATTTATATTAAAATTGAGAATAACTTGTAAATGTATTTATTATATCTAATATAAATAAAAGTAATATTAAAAAAAGATGATTTATTATTTATTGAAACAATCAAAACGATTTATATTTTAAAAATAAATAATTATAAAAAACTTATAGAAACGGAAAAAAGAATTACCACAAACAAATTTAAATGAGCATGACTTAACGACTCAAAAGTGATTGGATGAGGATGATAAAAAACGCGCCAACCTAACTTAACTCTCCAAGAACACCAACATTAGCAAGCTCGTCTACCGCTCTGTTTGCTTTTCGGTAACAATGCTGAAACCATCCAAAAACGCTAAAATCTGCTCAGCAGATTCAATTGCTGACCCACAAAAAAAACATCCCATATCCAAATTAAATTACCTTACAGATAATTATCGTTACATATCTTAAAAAAAAGTTATAAAATAGGTAAAGCAATATTATGTAGCGTAGTTGAAAATAGAAATTAATTTCGAATTAAATCTTGTCTATTTGTTTCTGTTTTTAAAATTAAAAAAGATAAATCCAGAGAAAGTGGTTTGTTAGCGGCGTAACCAGAAGCGCCAAGTCCGTGACTACGTGTTGGGTTCACCACAAAACTTGGTGTTTTCATGACCCCAGCCCAGTTGACTAACTAACACTTCTCTTTCCCTAATCTTTGGCATCCGTTCACAATTCTTTTTGCAAATTTTACTTTATGATAAGAAACTCTTTTCTGGGTCATCTTTGGTTTTTGTGATTTTCTTTTGGAGGCCATTTCTTGTCAGCTTTTCTTTCTGCTCCACATCATTTGAGGTTCATTTACTCTTTCTTGATTTTCTGTTGTCACTTCTTGGTCTTTTCATAGTTTAATTCTTGATTTTGTTTATAGTTTAGTTTCGTGTTCCTCAATATGTAGTCTGTTATTATCGTTTAATTCAACTTTTTAGTTAGTGTATTTGGTTGTGTAAGTATTTTGCTGGATTTATTTCTTAATCTAGGATACAAACAAGAATAGGAGTGGTGTTTACTTCCCTTTTGTGATCTGTATTAGACAAAATGAATAATTCTGGATTCTGTTATTCTCTGTTTATTCATTTCCTTTTAGGTGAATAATAAATCTTAGAATGGAAAACTGTGATATTGGTAAATAATTTGATGTTAGTTATCATAAAAATTCATGGGATTTCTCTTCTTGAGGCAATTAATCAATGTGTGTTTGTTTTAAATTAGATTGTTTTGTCTTTTCAGAATTCTTTATAAAAGATCAAATCGATTGGTTAAGTTTCAAAGTTTGGATATGCGCATTATTAGATATTGATGAGCATGATTGAGCCTGTTCTCGTAGTATACAGCTAAGAAAGGGATATGCAAATAACAAACCTCGTACACAGATAAACCTGATATGTTAAAAAGAGGTATTGAGTGGTCTACTGCATGAGAGTTTCGGCCTTGGAGGCTCTAGGCGGGTAGTTAGAAGCATTTCCCTTGCATCACCAGAAGCTTGGTTCTGTGATTTGAACCTGTGGCTTCCAAGTCAGATTGGACAAGTGGATATTTACAAGTCATTGCATGCTGAAGAAGATTCTGACTAAGTTTAAACGTGGAGTGAGCTATATTATGCTTCAAATGATAATAATATGATCTTTATTTCCTGAACTTGGTGTTAACTGTTGTGTGAACCTAAAATTTATTGTTGCATGGAGCATAGTGTAAAGTTATCTAAAGAATACAGGTAAGCTACAGTTGTATCCAATAATGTTTATTTTGGATTCTCAGCAGATAATCAATCAGGTAAGGATTTTAGCAATGCCCTTTGCTGAATACAGCAATCAAATAGTTATTTATTTGCTGTTTAAGCAGTCAACTGGATGTCTTCATAGGCTAGCTTAACTCCTATAGAAGCCCGCTATGGGCCTAAACCACAAAAGAATTTAGTAAAGAGGGGTTAAAATTAAGGCAATGATTGACAGAAGTGGATTGAAGTCTAACTTCAAACTTGACCAATTATTATATTTTAATACTTGTATGATTCTGGATTTTTCTTCTTTGTCCTATCCTTGTGGTTTCAACTAGCCTCTTTATTTTTCTAACATCTTCATATGATTATTGGCCCAGGCACATACTGAACTAGAACCCTGCATTTCTTTTTGTCTTGTTGACAATGGGAAGTGTTAAGGTACAGGATGATTCACCTAGACATTGGATACCAGAAACAAAGCTCGAGGTGAAAATGGTAGAAGCTATGCAGCGAAGGGAAGCTGAAGGATGTGCAATAAAATCTTTCAACAGCATAATCTTGAAATTTCCAAAAATTGATGAGAGCTTAAGGAAATGTAAAGATATCTTTGAGCAATTTGGTAGTAATCCAGCTTCTCTCTGTTTTTCCTGCAAGTATGATTCATATAGCAGTTACAAAACATATTGGTTTAAACTTAAATGTTGTGTTCTTATGGTCTTTGTTGATGAAACATGGTTTAGAATCAACATATTCCTTGTACTTCAATCACTGACCTGCCCAACAAATTACTACAGCTAAAAAGAATCCACATATTTTTGTCAATTATTTGCTCTTGAAAGATTATGGAGTCCATTGCATGGATTTTACGTTTACAAGAAATTCATCTCCAAAAGAAATTACTTCATAGCATAAATTTCTGAAATTTGGAGAATACTTATGATATCGGAATATAAATCCTCTTTTTTCTGTGACATATTCATCTATACAGGTGCAATCAAGCACACTATTTATACTATAGTTGCTTTTGTAATGTATGATTTCATTTTATGTCTCTGTAGATGAGGATTCCAATGATATAATTGATCGCGAAGAGCTTAGAAAATGTTTCCATAAGCTGGAACTTTCATTTACAGAGGAGGAAATTGATGATCTTTTTTTGGCGTGTGATTTTAAAGAAGATATGGGCATGGAGTTCAATGAGTTCATTGTGCTTCTCTGCCTTGTCTATCTTCTCAAGGATGATACTGCTGCTGTTCATGCTGTATCCAACTTTGAGCTATCATTTGTTGGTATCACCTGACATTTCTCATATTTTAGTGAATAACTTTTCTGATTGAAATGATATATTTGTTACTGAATAGCACGGGTGCTCTATTGAGTTTAACTTTTCTGGAAGAAGTTCATTCTTGGAATTAAATTTCTTGAAACATAGAAATCTTTAGATCTTGACCCAAAATGTTAGATCCACCTCTGTTGGGGGAATAGTTTCAGTCCCCATGGATATGAGCCATATAAAAGGCAGAGAAATAGGTATTGTCATTTTGCGGTTCTGTTCTGTTCTCCACTAACATCAAGTGGTAAATTTATATTTGTGTTCCATGACAAGCTATAGAAATCAAGGCTGGGATTGCCAAATTTGGAAGCTACATTTGAAACACTGGTTAATGCATTTGTGTTCTTGGACAAGAACAAGGATGGTTACGTGAGCAAGAGTGAGATGGTTCAAGCAATAAATGAATCCGGCGAACCTCCTTCCGGAAGAATAGCAATGAAAAGATTTGGTTAGTTCTCACTCACTCAGTCACTCGTTTTATGCATTCATGGGCAGGATATGATAAGAAGATCAATATTTCTATTTGTAAGAAAGAAAATTCCGTTTGTGTGTGTATGCTCCATATAAAGTGGCACCTGGATGGCAAATATTTTCATGATCGAGACTGAAAATTGGTTATGAATATTGAATCAGAACTGCAGTTCTACCGTTCTCTAAAAATGTCAATGCCTTTTGTTATGTTACTAAACTTGTTCAGTTTGCAATTTCAGAAGAGATGGACTGGGATAAAAATGGAATGGTGGACTTCAAGGAATTTTTATTTGCTTTCACACGATGGGTTGGAATCGACTACACTGAAGACGAGGAATAAGGTGAAAAGAAGGTCTGAATCTAGCTGTCTATCTATGAAGTTGAAATCCAAATAGAAAAAGGTTGCCGTTGCGCTTTTTTCTTTCCCCAGTAACATGCAGTAGTAATGTTCATTGCTTCTTAAATTTGTAATGTAAATAGTTTCAGAAGTAGAACTCCAGAATAAGATGCCGTTGTACTCGAGAATTGTTTGTGTATGAAACCAGTTCAGGAGGTTGCATTTGTTTAGTGGAATGAATGCAGCAATATACTTGTTTATGCATATTGTCTTTGTGATATATTGTCATTACACGAGTGAGAGAAAAATTCCGAACCTTTGTTATCAAAACTTTTATTTGATAGGTTACTATTTTCAAGAACAATATATTATTTTATTTATAGACAAAAACATTATACTAAAAATGTATTTAATTAATAAATTACATTACATTTCATCGCAAGGGCTATATTTTTATCTCTACATAAAATCTTACTAAATAGCTAAAAACAAGTATCAGGAGATATTCTAGTTGGTATCTTTTAACGACCTTTATTAACAAATGCTGATATTTTTTTCCCACATCTTGAATGCTAAAATCAGATATTCTGTATAAATTAATTTAAATTATAGAATTTATTTGCAAATCATAAGATCTAATTCGTGAATATTAAAATTTCGAGATCTATGCATTCATAGATCCCATCCTAAAACTTATAACTCCCAGTATTGTAGGTACAATTCCCCAGCAAATAGAATCCATCTTTAACTGATTCAAACGTCCGTTTATTCTTAACATTTTAACATTCTATTTTAGGAACACCTTCACTTCCATTTCGTAATGTTAAAAACATATAAAATAAACAAATAAAAATTGCGATTTTTCACTTGACAATCTCCCTCCGAACTCATCCACATTCTCATTGTAACCAAAATTTGAGCTTACCAGGTTTACAAGAAGTCAAATTTCGTTAGCAGCCAAAAATCCAGGAACCTGCACAACGCCACAGCAATAATGACAGCAGAGGAATGTATAGCTGTCAAAAAAATAAAAAGAGGAAGAAGAAAAGATGAAAATAGGCAGAAGAAAGGCAAAGCGAATTGTCAGAGAAGACGACAAAGAATGCCTTCAAATTCAAATCTGTTCTACACTTGATAATACAAAACAAACCATCCCAAAGAACATGCATCAGGACGGATAGATGCTTAGCTCACTATTTGTATACAAACCATACCATTCTCGCATCATCACTATCAAAATTGTCCAATACACGCTTATAGTAAAGCCTAATTTTTAATACAGGGGCAGTCTAGGAGTCCAAACTGCCTTAAGCAACATACACAAGCAAACCCCACCCTCCCGCCGCCGCCCCCCCCCCCCCAACCAGCCTCCTTACTATGTGATACTGTCATTAAACTCTCCCCAAACATAAGATAAAACACACTTATAGAAACAAGTTAGAACTGGCACCCAAGAGTAGTGCCAGTGCCCCGATGGCAGTCGGAGGCAATGGCTGACACAGCGATATCTGTCGCATGCGAACCGCTGATTAATGGCAGGACAAACACACAAGCTCCAAAAGCCCAATTCCAATTGGGGATCCATTACCCCCTGGTCTTGGCCCTCTTCATACCAAGGCTGTTGTGGAAAGGAGAAACAGAACCAGACATGGGAGAACCCTCTTCACGAAGGGTACCATTCAACAATGCTAGCTCCCTGAGTTGTTGTTTCTTATAGAAATCCTGAGATTCATCCTGTACAAGAAGGGAACATTAAAAAAGAATCAAGGAAAAGTTGCTTGCAAGCTAGATCAACACACAAAAGGATGAAGTTACAAACCACAGGCTTCAACAAGTCTTCAAGTATCTCACGTGCTTGCATTAGGCGAGCATCAACTATTTCAACTGGTAATTCTGCCTCTACTAAGATATGAAGAGGTTCATTTAGATGCTCATACCCTGGTTTCCCTCTCATCATTTCTTCCTTCAAGAAATAAACAATTTTATGTAACTACTAAGGCCAAATTGAAAGCAATAATTTGCATATATGCACAAAGGGAAAAATCACAATCAAAAAATTTAGTTCATTATGACATTCATGTTCAAAGTCATAATGATATTCAGGAACATAAATAAATATATAATCACATCAAAGAGAAAACAAAAATAAAAACTCAATATTACCCTAGTTGGATCCTTAATGCTACCTCGACCTCTGATCAGAACACGACACTCGGTACTCGCTTCCACTCGCTTAAGAGAGTTCCCCCTAGGCCCAAGGAGGCGCCCAACAAAGTTGTACTGCAACAAGAATGATGTTAGATAACACAGGCAGGGGAAACTACAAGAAAATGAAAAAATAGGACACAAACTATCCATACATTAGGATATGTATCAACAGGAATGTCCACTCTGATAGTTCTTTTAACAATAAGACCAGATGAGCTGCCTTGTGAACTCAGCCAGTTCTGTGCTGATGAGGGTTGTAATAAACCTGACATCTGCACAACATAATTCTAAATATTGTCAAACCATAATGATATGAACAGCTCCTTGTCCAGATTCCTATGATGAGAGAAAATGATAAGAAGCTTCAGAGTCGAGAAACATAAATAGCTTCTTTGGAGCAGCTCTAGAGAATTTGCATGAGGCAGTCTGCCAAGAGGGCAGAAAGCAAAACCGTGAAGTAGTAATGTAAAGTGCATCCTGACATGTACAACAATAAAATGTTCAAAGCAGATGCTCAAGCATAACCACATAAGGAAATGGAAGCTTCTAAACCTAAGACAAAGTATAACGAGATCAAAGTCTTAAATGAAGTTTAGAGCCACTAGCAAGCTGAACAGTCTCATTATCTTCTATCTCGCAAAAGGCATCTGGCCTGCTGCTATAGCAACATTCCAGATCAAATAAAACATTGGTTAACCAAAAGGTTAGCATTCTGCACAAGTATGAGGACTCCAATTATCTTAGGCCTCCTAAATAAAAAAAACTCTGACTCAGTACTCTGCATGTCAGACATCCCAACTAGAAGATGTAGGGCTTTGAAAAAGTTTTATGTGATATATCTCCATAGTTGTCAAAATTAGAACGGAAAATCATGTTTGAGTCTCCATTAAACTTTAGACAAAGCTTGGGAAGACCAAGTTAACTAAACGAGAAATTCTGAAACACATGCTTAAGTTAAGATCTACTTTCATTGGTTGATGATGTTAGCCTCAGACGCATTCTACCTGTCATGAAAAACTCCGCAATTAAAACTACAAACTCAAACAAAGTTAAGGGTTAGCATAAAATGTAAAATATCTAGTCAGGAATGCTTCTAGAAAACAGTAAAATTAGATGGAAAAAGAAGGTTATGTTAATGGTTAGTATCCGTACTTCTGATTGAAACCGTGATGCCCATCCATTTGCATCAGCTCCTCCATTTGAAAATATTCCTCCAGAAGCCAGAGGGCTAGCATGTTCAAGCCCACTTTGACCTAAAACTGATGCATTCCCCAACAGTGTAGTTACACGCAATATTTCTGCTCCAAAAATGTCAATTTTCAAGAACAAGATGTACCAGTTAGCATTTGTTAATAGATTGGTTAGCAGCCACCACAAAATGGAGAGACAAGACGGATTGTTAACTGAGTTAGTTAAGAATCAATGCTTGCCCCATTAAATATATTTAAACTTCAGAAGAACTTTTTCTGATATGAAAAGTTAAGGACCAAATAATTTAGTCCTAACCTACCTTATGCATAAATAAGCCAAAAACAGAATTACAATTAATTTGATTAATTAGTTTAACGAAACATAAAATTAACCAATTCACAAAAGATAATCCTGAGTCATGTAACTAGAGATAATCGCAGGGCATTAACGAACCACCAAAAAATACAGCCCGAATAAAACAAGCACCATAAAGAAATTCCTCACCACCAAGTGTTAGTACCTGTATATGTGAAAGTTGGTTCCATGTGTTTGACAGAATGGCCAAAAGAACAGCAATTGTTAAAAATAAGACATTTCATGCAACAAAGACAGAAAAAACAAGGTTCAGGAGGAAAATCAAAAGGGAAAAAGAAAGCCATCACAGAAACCTGCCAATCCAAGTCCCTCTTTGGCAATAAAGCCAGCATTCCAATTTGGTGAGTATATATGATACAATTTCTATAATAAAACCCAGCTGAGGGTTAGTTGACATTAACCGCCGAAGTTCTCAAAATGTCAAAAACTTCTCTGCAGATTCCACAGATTTCAAACATATGTCTACCTAATTAAATCTGAGAATGTCTTCCTCTTTATTTTATTCAGTAAATATACAAAGGCAGCTTTATAACAAACATTGCACAACATATAAATCTTCAATAACCTATGGTAAGGATCTTGTTAGATCATGTCTGGTGCAGGAGACAGAACAGGGCAACAAAGGACAAGCTAATCTCCGTTTGTCTTCCATTGAATGCATTTTTATTCTGTGCCTCACAGGCTTAGCTTGTCAATGACAAAACTAAGAAGTTAAAATTAGAAATCCCCAGAATTTTCTTAGTAGGGTTTTTACTTCTTGTATCTGCATTTACAAAGGATGAGACAAATTTTGAACTGTTTCCTCTGGTATCATCATATCCACTATTGTATCATTCCTACCACCAAAAGTAGCCTTAAGTGTTGCAAAGATCTAGAAATCCATATGACTCCGAAGTTAAAAAAGTTTATTTTCTGTCCCTAAAATACAACAGCTACATTGCATACATATTACACCTACTTGTCCAAAAGAATTCAGTTTCTACAAGAGGCATTAAGATGCCTTCATATATGCCAAAATTTGATGATCACAATGGAAATAGAAGCAAATTTATAGATGAAGCTAGATAACCAAAAGTTCATCTATTCTGTGCCTTTGCACACAATCACACTATCTACAAACTATAAGTCCATCCTCTTCCATCTACCCCTATCATCTCGAATGCTTAAAGGATTCCAAAAGTGAACCATCCAAACTATCAAATAAGGCAAGAAACCAAACACCAACAGATCCAATAACATCATAGATTTAAAAACCCATTAAACAATGAATAAATCTACAAAGTCAAGCACATTAACCTGCACCATGTGCAAATTGTTATTTCTCAGATAATTTCCCAAGTTTCTCAACAATGCAAGTGAGTCACCTATATGCAAGTTAGTGCAACTCAATGATAGCATGTTCTCAGTTATTAAAAATACTAAAGGATTCCTTTCATGTCAAGCTTAACGAATTGTCATGGTCTCAAAATTTTAGCTCCTCTAATAGTTCTCTTCAGCGTCTAAAATTTGTGCTCATTCAACAACATATTACCAAAATCTGAATAAACCAAATTTACAATTCCCTAAAACCCATCATTAGGGGTAGGCAATTCACGGATTTAACTGAAAATTCAAATCAAACCGAGTAATTTGATTTGGTTCAGTTCGGTTGTTAATAAATTAGTTTTGGTTTGGATTGGTTAATCATAAATATTAATTTGATTTTTCGGTTATGATGCTGTTAGTCTGAAAAAAATTTTGGTTAATTCAAATTAACCAGATTAATACTCAAAATTCATATTCATTCTATCTCATATTTTTTTTTGTCAAAACATTGCATTTTTACCCCATATTAAAATAAAACCAAGAGAGTAAACTATATTTATCTAGTTTTTATGATAGGTAACTATAATTCTGTAACTGAAAGTTTAGTTTGATGAATTCTTCTTTTATTTTAGTTATGTTAATTGTTATTTGGATAATTAGATTTAGATATGACTGCCTTTGAAATTTTTATTTGGACAATTGTTACTTAGTGGATTAATTGATTAATTTTATTATTATTTTTTTTACTCTATACAATTGTCTATAAATTTATAGGCATATGTATATAATTGTTTTAAAAGGGCAAATTGCAAATTTGAAGATATGAGCACATCTATTAAAAAATTTTGAATTTGAATATTTTATCTAATCGGTTTGAATTAACCAACTAAAAATACTAATTCGGTTATTCGAACGGTTGTGGTTTTTTACAATAAAACCGCATATTTTTTATTCGATTATTTTAGGTTTTATATTAAACATGGTTTGGATTGGATATGGATTTATGAAATCCAGTCATATCCGGATTGAGTTATTTGAGTTAGATTGAATCGGATTAACTGAATGTTCAACCCTACCCATCATAATTTCATGCTTATGAAGATGTTTACAGCAATTTGTGAGAGTTTGTCATGCACTTGAAGCCAAAGGATTCACATAAAGTAGTTAAAAGCATAAGCAGCAGTCAAAGTGATGCATCCCCCATCGCTTTAAGCACAAAGAGCAAAAAAAAGTGCTAGCTTTATTGAAGGAAGTGCAAAATCATTTAAAAATTACCTAATAATATAAAAAAAAAAAAAAAATCAGCACCTAATAGAGGTCAGCCACGATCAATGTCTAAAAAATAAAGTTAAATGTAAAGAAAAATGATGGATTAAAATGAGAATTAAAAAAAAGGTCAATAGTTAGAGAGTTAAAGGGCTGAAAGTCACAGTCAGATTATAAAAACAAAATTCAGTCAAGAAAATAATTTTGTGAAAATTTAGTGTTGGAAAATTAAAACTCAAAAAAAAAAAATGCAGAATTGGAAAGTTCAATTTTGCAAAAAAATCCAGTCTTGCAAAAAATTCAATATTGGCATTGAAAAAATTCAGTATTAGAAAAAAATTCGGGTTTGGAGAAAATTGGGAGAAAAAAATTCAGGTTGAGATGAAAGTGATAGATGGGAGAAAATTCAGACTGAAGGATCATAGTTCATAGATGGACCAAAGAATTAGAGACAAAATTTTTGAAGGCTGAAAGTCATTGGCGTAGAGTGGAAAAAAAAATTGAAAGTAGAAGCCTTGAGAAAAAAGAAGAAAGATTAAAAAAAAATTGCGGTTAAAAAAGATATGTACCTTCTGTGGGACCACTAGTGAAGAAAAATTTATCACAGTTTCTCCAAGTCCAAGTCTAATTAAAAAGTAAGTACCCTGTTTGTTTAATTGTTTTAATTTGTCTCCAAGCCTATGGTCATTGAAGAATCATTAGGAAGTTAAAAAGATTCTAAAACACTTTGTGGTTAAAGAAATATGTACCTGCTGTGGGACCACTTGTGAAGAACAATGCCTCCAAAGTCTAAGTCTAATTGAAAACTAAAATACCTGTTTTGTTTAATTGTTTTAATTTGTCTCCAGAATTATTAGAAAGCGAAAAGACTCTAAAACACTTGCTTTTTAGCACTTAAAAAAATCCTTAAAACTGAAGGCTTTACTCGATTTGCACTTGATATAACGCACGGCCATGCGCAAAAAGCCCTCGCTTCATTGAATGAACCTCCCTTTTGATATTTAAAAGCACTTTTCTACTTGAGGCTTCCCTTCATTGCTTAAGCGAGGCTTTTTGATACATTTTAAGAATCACAAATCATGTCTGTAACAATTGGGGGTCATATGCAATTCAAAAAAGATGGTGTAGCCATGAAGGTTTATGTTCTAACTTACTAAAGAGAGAACACAGAATCATGCAACTTGCTGATAGCTAAAAGACCCTTAAAGTTATATGTATCAGCAACATTTTAAAAATGGTCCTCATTAAGCATTTTGCATAGATTGAATTGCTAATTACATACCTAAACATCATTACTGCAAAATGAAAAAGAAGCTAGAGGATAAGAGATCTAATCACCTTCTTCTATCAGTTGCTTGATTTACGAGAAAAAACATACAATTTGTTCCCATATATTCAACTAACATTTATATATTAGAAGTTAGAGCATCACGATCTAACTCCCCATACACAAGCAAAGAGATATATTAACACCATAAATTCATGTATTGCCTCTATTACTATAATAGACTACAATGGAGAAGTGACTTTATGAAACTCACCCTGGTTTAACAATCGATAGGTATGAGGGAGCACAGGCATAAATGGACTGAGCTTGTGACGCTCTGCTAGTAACTCTGAAAGATATCTGCAATTGAAAAGAAACAAAATACAGCCCATTAACCATGCTCTGTTATGAATAAGAAGTTTGTAGCTAATGTATAATAGCACACACATTGATAACAGAATACGACTGGAAAGAGGGATCACGGAAATGATAGTAAATGACAGCATTCTATAAAGAATCAACAACATCTCATATCAGTGATCTGAAGCTTCAGAAGCCATTAAACCATTCCAAATTTCACCACAATAACAGTGGGTGAGAAATCAAATGTAAAACAAAAACACATAGATATACGAAAAACAGCATGATCAGTTATGAAGTAGTAAAGTACAAATGAAATTCGGAGCACAACGGACAAAGAAAAAGTTTGATCTGTAATGAAGTTATAAACCACTGAATCTGCTACTAATCTAGCAAAATCAAACAACACTAGATCACACACAGTGAGTAATACTCCGACGAAAAAAAAAAAGGAAAGAACTACAAATCTTATTGAATCAAACTCGAACACACTCGATCATCTAAAAAACTTAGATCCCTAGTTAACAAATGAGAGTAAAACGAAAATGATGATCTAGATCTCCGATAGAAAAGTTACTTTTCTTGCTCGACAATAGCAGAGGAGGCGGAGCGGAGGCCAGAGAGATGAGGAGAGTGAGGGGCGGACGGAGACGGAGAATAGGCCATGTAGCGGCCGCCGCCGCCACCTGATGTGGTCATTTTATTAATACTCCAATCAATCTCTGTGTAAATATCCGTTTTTGCGGATTTTCTTTGAAAAAATTTGTAATAGATAGAAAAAAGATAGAGAAGGATAGGTAGATCCCGGTAGCGATCGACGAGCAAGAGGTTGTACGAGTAATGATTTTTTTGATCTTGTGGTTATGGTTGTGGCTGGTGGGGTGATCCCGACCAGACGCTTCTCTCTACTTGGCGTCGGTGCAAATCTTCTACTATATACCTAGTTATTATATTCTTTTTAATTTCATTTTTTACTTTTTTTTTTTTTGAAAAGTTTTTCGTTTTTCACTTTACTGTTATTATTATAATACTTTTATCATGTATTTTAACTTGCTGTTTTTTACCGCTTGCTAATTAAATATAAATATTTTGACAATAAATTTAAATACAAATATCAGAATTACGAATTGAATTTAAATATTAATTCTAAATAATATTTATAATTTTTACTTAAATTTTCATAATTGAAATATATATTTTTATTTTTAACTAGTTTTTTATATGACGTGCGTTGCACGTTAACTATACTAGTTATATATTTATTTTTTTATTTATATAATATTAAAATATAAATTTTATTTAGATTAAAATAAAAACAAGTGGTTAATTTATACGAGACTTGACGTACAAATTACTTGCTATAATGTCTTTTATATACTTAATTTTATTTTCATATAATCAAGTGATCTCAGAATAAAATTCAATTCAATCCATAAACTTAATCATTTAGTCCCTAATTTATAGATGAAATTCTTAAAATTCTAATAGGTGTCCAAAAAGAAAATTAAATCATTATTCAATTTTCAATCCCTATCTTTAACTCTAAATTAATATTTATATACAACTATAATAAAAAATAATAATAAATTACTTTTTTATTGCTGGGTGAAAGAAAAAAAGGATGATAATTTGAATTAATAATAAAATTCACTTATACAATAGCAGTATTATTTACATAGTGAAATATATGTATATGCACACAAATTCTTAAAATCTCAAACATTACCCGAAATACAATTATATAGTTCTAGCTTTTTTCTAGTTTTCTAAACATTTTTTTTTAAAATCAAATAGATTTAGGATATGAGAAAAAAATATTAAGAAAATTAAAATATTTAATCATAAATAGGCTATATAATTATTGCAAAGAGATATAAATCTCTTACCATATTAAAATGATAATAGTTACAAATTATTCAGTAATGAAAAAAAATAGAAAATTATTATTAAAAATAAAAATCTTTCAAGCTTCACCTAATAAAAAAAATATTTCAATATATATAAATATATCAATAAAATATTATATATATTTTTAAATTAAAATTTTTAAGTGTCTATGAAATAACCCATTAATTTACTTTTAAAAGAATTTTTATTTAAAATTTAATTGTAAATTTTCACCAATGAGAATTGGCCAAAAATAATATTTTATGCCGCGAACCGAATCGAAAACCGAATTTAAATAGTCTAACTCAGTCGAAAAACCCTTAAATCAAATGGAATTAGG